>CAUOFW020001591.1:764360-973640 GCA_963454935.2 Ilex paraguariensis
GGGGGGGGGGGGGGGGGGGGGGGGGGTGGGGTAGTACGTGGTTAGATTTGAATGTACCATGTCGTCGCAGAGAGGGTCAACAGAAGTTCTATAGGAAAAAAACAGTTCTTATGTGCCCCTTTACAGCCCTATTGGACAAGTCGGTTGACATGACTCGATTACCACGAACTATTAATTGGAATATTAGTTGACGTAAAATAGAAAATCAAAGGGGTGAATAAATACTTGCAGAACTCATATTCTTTCCTACTATTTTTTTTTTTTGGGTTCAGAATATTCCTTCCTACTCACCCTGTTTTAAACTCGTCAAGCTCACATTCTTCATTAGCAACCTCAGAAATCAATGCTCAGCAACAGTGACATCAAACACGGAGTGCGGTTTCTTTAACCTGCTTCATTTCATTATTCAAGCAGGTTCGGAGAAACCTTCCTTGAAAGTTGCCAATTATAAACCCATACAACAGGACAAAACAATTAGCAACAAATAGATGCACGTTTGGTATAAGATTATTGATCTCATACAATTTACATGTCGATATAATGCATTACTTTCTGTATGTCTGTTCACTTTCACCCCCCCCAAAAGACTAATTCTTATTGATGTCGGCCAACCAGCTCCTCACTTAACCTACTGAATACTAGCTTAACAGGGATACAAGCTATTGCAGTGGGCACAGACTCCTTTTTGATCAGTCCATCAACGTGATAACTGTTGCCACCATGTCTTAGATCATTACCAAATTTCTGTTGTGTGGCTATCGAAGAAAGTGTTCTCGTCTTTTGGCTACAAGATAAGCTCATCTTCTTTGGTGGCTTTCTCGGAAACTTTCTCTCTGTTGGGGGTCGGGAAAGGCCCTTCCTCATAATGCTTGCTTTGTGACTGAAACTTCCCAAATTTAGTTTTCTGAATGACACTTTCCTATCTTGATCTACATATTGCAAATTCCTGGCAGTTTCATCACTCTCCAATGTCGATGATAGATGTGGGCGCGGGACCCGAAAATTTGCTGTCCTCCGGGCAGTCCTCCACACTGGTGGGAGTGCTGTATCACCATCTATTGTTTCAGAGGAAAAATCATCGGCAGCAGCAAGAAGAGATTCAGATGAACCATTTTCTAGCGCCTCAATTTGGATTGGGTGCCCTACTATTGCCTTCCCATTTAACTTGCTCATCAGTGAAATCATAGGGACATGCTCTCTTTGATAGCTCGATTGGACTTTCAAGTCCACATCTAGCAACATGCTCTTTATCCTGCCATCAAAATTACAACCACCAACATATACAGGATCATAGTACTCACCTGAGTCCTCCCAGTATCTTTTCATAGAAGGCTGATCATTCCAAGCCAAGTCCTCCCAACTGATGATACTGTGGGTTGTACCATCTAATCCTCTAGAGTTATATCCAGCCATTTGGGTCCTGAAATTCCCACCAATCACATTACCCTCGTCAGAACCATTGCTTTCCTTTTCTTTGACATCGTTTCCATGAATGGATCCTCTGGAAACTTCCCTATCAGTTACATCCAGAGATCTTTTTGAAAGACTGCGACTATTCCTTTTCCCTTTCAGTTGCCATTTGGACACCCCGACACTAGCTGAAACAGGGTCTGTAGGACAATGATGAGACGTCTCTTTGGTAAGTGCCAATTTATCAAGTTCTACACTGCTCATGCTCCCATGTTCCCCTTGCGCTCCGGATCTTCCCACATATTTCGGTTGTAGTTCTATAAAAGCAGCATCATCTAAACAACCAAAAGAAGAAAGTTAAAGACTGCTAAAAGAAAGAGAGTAAAAAAAAATGATAACCAATTCATGATGTCCAACAGCTGCAGCAAATATCAAAAGAATAAAATTAAAAACAGTGATGTAACATGAAAGGGGAGAGAATCGGTCAATGCTTAATTAGTAGGAATTGTAAATCAAGAAAGGTATGGAGGTTCGAACACACTGTTACACTGCATACACAGCTTGTGTGATCCGGGAAAAATAAGACAAAAATACTTAAAATTTTATGCAAGAGAATCAAATCAGGGCAATGAAAATAGAATATGTTTTTTGTAGCAACATACCATGCATCCACATCGTTTCTTGAAGATAAAGTAATAATATGAAACATGCCAGGACAAATTCAAGGGTCAATTCCACAATGAACAACAATGAGACCGTGTAACAGTGACACGCCTAAAAAGAAGCATGCAACCAAAGTTGAGGATAAAAAGAATGAGAAGCGAATAGTTGGGCCTAAGAGGAATGGCAATGACCCAAAATCTCTACGAATACCATTGGAATTTTTTACATGCAGAACCAGAAAGTAGTGTCTAATCAAAAAGACAACAACCCCCCCAACTCCAGGCAATAACAGACTGAAGAATGAAAGCATAGATTCTAGCCTCGGTGCATATTTGCATAAGTAAAATAATTCTACACATCAATTATAGGGTGGTACTTGAGCAAAACTACAGGACCACAGAAAGCTAAATCCCATTATGCATCGAATGCAATCCTCTGCTATTGATATGCAGAGACCAGAGACAGTAACCAAGACAACCATTACCAAAGGCAGGAAGCTCATAACCTTATTTTTTTTCATCTAAGGGCAGAAGTTACATGAAGGGGATAGCCTTTCCCTTGAGTCCTTCCCATCATAGTTCAAAATATCGGCCAATACGGAGATGGCAGGGAGACAACTCAGCGGAGTTGTATCTGAAACGGCATCTTCCGTTTCGAGGCCGGTATGCATACCATCTAAACCAGGAGTCTCACTAAACTCATGGTTAACTCAAAGATGTCTCAAACAACTCAATCTAGTCGTCCAAGTCATTATCATCGAATTGCAATATATTGCCCAATAGTGTTCCTTGATACTGTGATATGACTTAAATCTCTCGTTATGCACAAATTCTTCTTCATAGTATTTTGTATGTGTTGCCCAATTCCATTCCCTGGCACCATGAACAATAATGTGGCTCCTCGCTCGCCGATTTGATGGTCAATACGAACCATGCTTCCCACAACTCCACGTCCCCACACATGCCCTTCTATAGGGACTCAAGACCCTGAAACTTCAAATGGAAGGGGAAAGACATGGAGCTACCAGTCAGCTGAGCACATCATGTTGAACCTCATCATCTTTTGACTTTTCAAGCATCTTCCCCCATGGTGCACCTCCAACATTCTCAGAAAAAATGTATATCATAACAGGCAATCAACCAAGGCTACAAGCCTTATCTGTAAGTCTCATGGCTCCAGTGCACCCATTACTGAAGGTGCATAACTTGTGTTCGAAAGCCTTCCATTGTCCTGTGAGGCGACAGATTGGGCCCTAGAAGTTTCTTTCTAACAGAATTTAGAAATAAATTTTGTTGAAACTTGAAAGCAAGTTAGGAATCCAAAAAAAGTCCAAGATATAGGAACTTCTTATACACTCCACAGATTCCTGACCAGAATTAGCATAGATAAACCATTTAACTAAGGTGCCACCATTCATTAACAATTCTAATATTAATATATACCAAAATATCACAATATGGTGTACGTACATAAAATCCAATATGTCCAATTCTTTTTTATATCTTCTGCTCTGCCAAATCAACTGCTTCATGGTTTCCATCTACCCCAAGGATTTTCAAATCAAAACTCAGTAACTACAGCAATGGTTTTAATAATCAGCTCATCTCCAAAGCTTTAATGAGAGTAAATGCTGTGCTAAAGCTACTTATATGAAAGTTAAAAGTCAAAACTCATCTTTGTGTTAAATACACACATCTCTTTTTTTCCGCATGCACCCATTGTGAATTCACTTAGATGCTCTTATTTTCAACACACAAAGAAAACTCACTCTTCAAATTTCTGTGATGTTTTACACATTTCAGATTTCATATATTTGAAGCTCAAAATTCTCACCAGGATTCAAATAATTATTGGCATAAGAATACATGAAATCATTGACCATCAAGCATAAAAAATAAAAAATAAAATTAGTTTTCAAATATCAATATGGCCACCAATGAATTTTACTTCGTAAAATATCAACAAGTTTCAGTAATTTGATGATTCATTAGCCATATTAACATAGTACTATTGGCATAGGAAGATATGCGATCAAGATCACCTTAATAAATCACACAGGTGGTATATATTTGTTTGGGGGTAAGGGAGAAGGCCAAATTCCTTGTTGCTTGCTACACCAGGAAAAAACAGAAAAAAATATGGGAGTACAACCTATGGCGGCTGAAAGCTAACAGAAATTTTTTTGTGGCTACTTTGAATAACTAGGGTGGGCCTATTAATCCATCTGTAGACAATAAAAACATAATTTTTTAGAGGATCAATAATAACTATAAAATATGAGATACTGCAAGCAGAATGCATGCANCTCTGTAGACAATAAAAACATAACTTTTAGAGGATCAATAATAACTATAAAATATGAGATACTGCAAGCAGAATGCATGCAGAAAATACAATAAATATTCATTATTGATGCAAGATAGAAGAAGCAGATGATATGCTATGAGCCACACAACTGACATTTCAGGCAATCTAAGCCTAACCAACATAAGGGAGTAGAAAAACATATAAAAAGAATGAGGATGCTGTCTGACAAAATCGAAACATTCAAAATTAACCTGAAAACGCATTCAAGTCCTCGTCCCTATCTGATTCTTCAGAATCAGTATCAGAAGAATCAGTCTCCGTATCCTCTGTAGATCCTGATGTCTTCTCTTCATTTGAAGCAGCAAGATTAGCACAATTAGTTTCTTCAACCTTGGAAGGTGACATACCCATCTCGTTGGGATTAATTTCTTTGTCTTCTAAACAATCACTGGAGTTGGCAAGGCAGGCAGCTCCTGGCTCTTCCTCTTCTGACACAGGAATAGAAACAGTACAGCCATCAGCCTCTGGGTGAAGAACTGATAGCTTTGCACTACTCTGCATTACTTGAACAAGAGGACGGCGCTTGTCACGCCTCTTGACAAGAGATTCGTCAGCCAACTCCTCATATAACCTGTTCCTTTTGTCTACCAAATTTTCACTGTTCGCATGAACTGAACTTTCTGTGCTACGACCACTGCTAGAAAGAGCATGAAGACTCTCGTCAAACGCAGGCTTCTGAGAACCATTAGAAGCAACTGAAGAAGAAAGCTTACGCTTTGAAGAGGCAGTCCTGAGACCAAAGTCCTGCAAGCCTCTCATCCGAGGTAGTGCACCAGAGTTATCGTCATCCCCATTCAGTTGATGGCCGCTTTTGCCACTGTTCTCAACAGATAAGTCCTGACCCTTAGAACGTTGATGAGATTTAGGGTTCAATTGTCTCCCAGTGGAATTTCCCAAGCACTCTGAAGATGTTGACAACTCTTTCTTTGCACCATCTGATGATTTACTGTTCCTTGCCTTAGAGCTATGACCTACTTTCCCATATTTCTTCTCCAACAGCTGCTTCTCAAGTTCAAGAGCATGAAGTATGGCATCTTCCCGACGTGCATATTTCTCTCTTTTCTTCGGAGGAATGCCAAGGGAAGCTTCAGCCCTTTCAATGCACTCATCAAACTCACCACATCGAAATGCCTTCACACGCTTGGACTTTTCCAAATTGTACCAGTCCCTGGTACGACAGTAGAACACAGCACCAATAAGTTCATAAAAATAAAAATTAGACAGACAAAGACTATAAATTTTTCGTTCATTAAGAAATGAACAAACAATGCACATATACCCAAGTATTTCACGACATTTAAAAGGAGCAGTTTGCACAATATCTCTACACAGAAGAGAACAAACCACCTATACCAGCACAATTGAGAAGCAAGCAGTACAACAGAGATCTCCATTGAGATTTTTTTCAGAAGGTAATTTCCATTGAGATTTTCGTAAACAAAAATTTCATCATGCTTAGCCAATTTATTTTTTCCAAGTGTATTGGCCACTCGCTTTTCCACAAGGCATTCCGATGAGTTCCTAACCATGTAAATGGCCTCCTCCAACAAACCTACTTTCTCTGAATTTAGTGACCAACAATGTCCTCCACTCCCTATCTTCATACCACTAAACCAAGAGATTTGTTCCTTTTTGTTTGTCTATCTATTTGTAGTAGGAGCTTCTTTCCTTCATTGGTGGGAAAGCAATGGCACATTCACCTAAAAGGCACAAATAAGAAGAATTTGAAGCACAGTATTACTGTTCCCCCCCGCCCCGCCCCCCCGGCGGTGAAAAACCAGCGTATCAGTACAAGTTGAAAGATGATAGCCCTTGGGCAAATTATCACTCAAAGAAAGGGGATGGGGAACCAACAACCTAAACTAGTCAATGAAAAACACTGAGCCTTAAGTTTGGCCAATCTTAAAAAATAAAATGTGTATACCTAGAGAAAACAGAAGCTACAGCACTGCAAAAACCAAGCCACATCTAATCATATCCTACAAATAAGCTATCCCTACCAGATGAATACATTTTACTTCTTAATCCATCCAATCCATTGCTCAAGTCAGTCCTGATGTCCATCATAAGAAATTATGTGCTCTTGGTTATTATTAAAGTCGCTATCTATCCACGCAGGCCGACAAGCAGCAAACACCACAATAGCTGCACCAATCCAATACTATTACAAAGCATAATGCATAAAATTTCTAGCTCTCCATCTCATAAATGAGTCCCTATAAAGTGTAAAAGCTTGCCTAGCATGCAACAGGGAGAGTAACCATACCCAAAAAATTGATTGGGTGGCTAGTTCAAGAAGATTAGGGCCCATTTAAAATGGTCATTCTGGAATGTTATCTTGTTAATTCTTCTCACAGTATCTTTTTCATCTATTAACTTTTCTTAACCAAGTTTAATTTTTTAAATAAAAAATATTTTTTCCCCTCCCTTTTAATGTTGATATGGTACTCCCCTCACAAGGGACCATTCAATCCGCCAGTGGTTATGGTTGGTCCCCTATCTTCTTCAACACCAGTTATCAAGATCTTCTATTCCTAAATTTCTCTCTCTACATATCCACCATTCTATCTCTTATTTTCTCTTGCTATACTTTAAGACACTTTCTATACATGTGAAATGAAAAAGAACACATTATTGTCAAATGTTGAAATCAAGAGTTTTTTTTTTTTTTTTGCTATTGAAAATCAAGAGTTCAATAGTTTAATAAAATGAAACACATTATGGTTGGTATAATAACAAATATAGCAATTGATGAAAGTTTATCACTTTCATCATGTTGTATGTTTCCCAGAAGTATGAATTATGAAACAATGACACAACGGTAAAAATGTATTCCTTATATATCAAACATACAATCATGACTTGAAAAGATGCCAGCATAATAAATATGTATTCCTCCTATATGAGACATGTTGTCATGGTTTTGATATCAAAACTTCAATATTTTAATCTCCGAAGTTTTCATTCCCCCATTATTTGACAAGGCATTTTAATCTTAAACAGCTGAACAATGGATTTACTCTCAAAACACTAACGAATAGGCATTTTCCTTTAATATAAAGTGCATTTCTGTTCAAACCATCCCTAATCAACAACAAAACTTCACCAAACAGTATTTTTCAAATGAAATAAAAGATGTAGCATATGCACTAGTGACATTCAACGAGCTACCAAATACCAACCAAAGCAAGAGGAACCCATGACCCAACAATAAATTACACAAAATTTAATAAGAAACAGAACAGACAAAACAGTTCATGATCCACCATCAAACGTGCAGCAATCAGCAAGTAACCACAAAATAATAATGGTGTCAGAAGCTCAAATTCAACTTAAATAGACTCACACACTGGCGTCTTCCCTCCCAAGAAGCTTAACCGGTGTTCCGGATCGGGGAGACATGAGATGAGAAGCCGAGAGCTCATCTGGGCCGAGTATTTTACCAGGCCACCACGACCCGTTCCGTCTCCGAACCCAAACGATACTCCCAACACTGCTATCAGCAACGCCAGTTCCCGTATCCGAACTACCCATCTTTTTCTTTCTCCAAAACACTTGGGTAGATGAATTTTCTGTTTATGCTATCACTGTTGTCTTTTTTCACAGCTAGCTATGTACTCCTTACACTCTCTATGCACAATCTGTCTATTTTCTCTATTTCAAATGTATTAAATGGAAAGAAAAAAAAAGTAAAAAAGTAGACAAATAAATAGAATACAGAGAGAAGGATCTGTTGGTGATCAGTGAGAAGCTAATTGCTCAACCTCCAGAGAATAAGAGCGAGGAGTTACAATTGTTACAGAGGATTTGAAATGTGCCGCATTGGGAGGATCCGATAGAAGAAATAGTGGCTAGGGTTAGGGATTCCATTCAAATTTGGGGAAAATTCATATCTAAGGAAAACTGTGACAATTACATGGGATTGATTGATGGCTTCTCTAAATCAAAGATCGGTGGTGTTTTGTGTTTTTTTTTTCCCTATCTCTCTCTCTCTCTCTCTATAAACGTTTTAAGTGTATGTGGTTGATTAACAACAGGCAGGTTGGTTGAGGGAAGCTATGAATCGCGGTCTTGACTCACTGATTAACGTCGCTCGAGTAGGTGTCTGCTATACGCCAACGCGTGGTGCGCATGCCTCACCCACGGCTCACTTTAGCTTTGACACGGCAAAGGGGACTATGGGGGCTATGGGACTACGAATTGGATTCAATAATCGGACCACCATCGTAAAATGGTTTGCTCCGCTCAATTCCCAGACTGTACGTACTCTTTCTCAAACTACTTGGAGCGTGTNACTATAAATTTTTCGTTCATTAAGAAATGAACAAACAATGCACATATACCCAAGTATTTCACGACATTTAAAAGGAGCAGTTTGCACAATATCTCTACACAGAAGAGAACAAACCACCTATACCAGCACAATTGAGAAGCAAGCAGTACAACAGAGATCTCCATTGAGATTTTTTTCAGAAGGTAATTTCCATTGAGATTTTCGTAAACAAAAATTTCATCATGCTTAGCCAATTTATTTTTTCCAAGTGTATTGGCCACTCGCTTTTCCACAAGGCATTCCGATGAGTTCCTAACCATGTAAATGGCCTCCTCCAACAAACCTACTTTCTCTGAATTTAGTGACCAACAATGTCCTCCACTCCCTATCTTCATACCACTAAACCAAGAGATTTGTTCCTTTTTGTTTGTCTATCTATTTGTAGTAGGAGCTTCTTTCCTTCATTGGTGGGAAAGCAATGGCACATTCACCTAAAAGGCACAAATAAGAAGAATTTGAAGCACAGTATTACTGTTCCCCCCCGCCCCGCCCCCCCGGCGGTGAAAAACCAGCGTATCAGTACAAGTTGAAAGATGATAGCCCTTGGGCAAATTATCACTCAAAGAAACGGGATGGGGAACCAACAACCTAAACTAGTCAATGAAAAACACTGAGCCTTAAGTTTGGCCAATCTTAAAAAATAAAATGTGTATACCTAGAGAAAACAGAAGCTACAGCACTGCAAAAACCAAGCCACATCTAATCATATCCTACAAATAAGCTATCCCTACCAGATGAATACATTTTACTTCTTAATCCATCCAATCCATTGCTCAAGTCAGTCCTGATGTCCATCATAAGAAATTATGTGCTCTTGGTTATTATTAAAGTCGCTATCTATCCACGCAGGCCGACAAGCAGCAAACACCACAATAGCTGCACCAATCCAATACTATTACAAAGCATAATGCATAAAATTTCTAGCTCTCCATCTCATAAATGAGTCCCTATAAAGTGTAAAAGCTTGCCTAGCATGCAACAGGGAGAGTAACCATACCCAAAAAATTGATTGGGTGGCTAGTTCAAGAAGATTAGGGCCCATTTAAAATGGTCATTCTGGAATGTTATCTTGTTAATTCTTCTCACAGTATCTTTTTCATCTATTAACTTTTCTTAACCAAGTTTAATTTTTTAAATAAAAAATATTTTTTCCCCTCCCTTTTAATGTTGATATGGTACTCCCCTCACAAGGGACCATTCAATCCGCCAGTGGTTATGGTTGGTCCCCTATCTTCTTCAACACCAGTTATCAAGATCTTCTATTCCTAAATTTCTCTCTCTACATATCCACCATTCTATCTCTTATTTTCTCTTGCTATACTTTAAGACACTTTCTATACATGTGAAATGAAAAAGAACACATTATTGTCAAATGTTGAAATCAAGAGTTTTTTTTTTTTTTTGCTATTGAAATCAAGAGTTCAATAGTTTAATAAATGAAACACATTATGGTTGGTATAATAACAAATATAGCAATTGATGAAAGTTTATCACTTTCATCATGTTGTATGTTTCCCAGAAGTATGAATTATGAAACAATGACACAACGGTAAAAATGTATTCCTTATATATAAAACATACAATCATGACTTGAAAAGATGCCAGCATAATAAATATGTATTCCTCCTATATGAGACATGTTGTCATGGTTTTGATATCAAAACTTCAATATTTTAATCTCCGAAGTTTTCATTCCCCCATTATTTGACAAGGCATTTTAATCTTAAACAGCTGAACAATGGATTTACTCTCAAAACACTAACGAATAGGCATTTTCCTTTAATATAAAGTGCATTTCTGTTCAAACCATCCCTAATCAACAACAAAACTTCACCAAACAGTATTTTTCAAATGAAATAAAAGATGTAGCATATGCACTAGTGACATTCAACGAGCTACCAAATACCAACCAAAGCAAGAGGAACCCATGACCCAACAATAAATTACACAAAATTTAATAAGAAACAGATCAGACAAAACAGTTCATGATCCACCATCAAACGTGCAGCAATCAGCAAGTAACCACAAAATAATAATGGTGTCAGAAGCTCAAATTCAACTTAAATAGACTCACACACTGGCGTCTTCCCTCCCAAGAAGCTTAACCGGTGTTCCGGATCGGGGAGACATGAGATGAGAAGCCGAGAGCTCATCTGGGCCGAGTATTTTACCAGGCCACCACGACCCGTTCCGTCTCCGAACCCAAACGATACTCCCAACACTGCTATCAGCAACGCCAGTTCCCGTATCCGAACTACCCATCTTTTTCTTTCTCCAAAACACTTGGGTAGATGAATTTTCTGTTTATGCTATCACTGTTGTCTTTTTTCACAGCTAGCTATGTACTCCTTACACTCTCTATGCACAATCTGTCTATTTTCTCTATTTTCAAATGTATTAAACGGAAAGAAAAAAAAGTTAAAAAGTAGACAAATAAATAGAATACAGAGAGAAGGATCTGTTGGTGATCAGTGAGAAGCTAATTGCTCAACCTCCAGAGAATAAGAGCGAGGAGTTACAATTGTTACAGAGGATTTGAAATGTGCCGCATTGGGAGGATCCGATAGAAGAAATAGTGGCTAGGGTTAGGGATTCCATTCAAATTTGGGGAAAATTCATATCTAAGGAAAACTGTGACAATTACATGGGATTGATTGATGGCTTCTCTAAATCAAAGATCGGTGGTGTTTTGTGTTTTTTTTTTTCCCTATCTCTCTCTCTCTCTCTCTATAAACGTTTTAAGTGTATGTGGTTGATTAACAACAGGCAGGTTGGTTGAGGGAAGCTATGAATCGCGGTCTTGACTCACTGATTAACGTCGCTCGAGTAGGTGTCTGCTATACGCCAACGCGTGGTGCGCATGCCTCACCCACGGCTCACTTTAGCTTTGACACGGCAAAGGGGACTATGGGGGCTATGGGACTACGAATTGGATTCAATAATCGGACCACCATCGTAAAATGGTTTGCTCCGCTCAATTCCCAGACTGTACGTACTCTTTCTCAAACTACTTGGAGCGTGTATGTTTCGAGTATTATATCAGTCTGGTATTAAAAATATATTTTTTATATTTTTAATATTAATGGATATTAGTATCAGTAGTAAAAATTATTTCAATCATCTCTCATATTTATTTATTCAATAGGTATTATGGTGGATCTCATAAACAATCATCTATTTTATCACATCTTATATAATAAATATACGATTTTACCCTTAATATCATTCATTCTTTAACATCATCTATTCAATTGAAAATAATTTTTAAAAAAATTAAAAAAAAAATCGCTGACATTGTACGCTTAAACATAATACAAGGAAAAAATTTAAAGTAATTTTTTAAAAAAAAATTCGATAACATTATACGCTTAAACATAATACCAGAAAAAAATTCAAAATAATTTTTTAAAAAAAACCGTTAACATCATACACTTAAACATAATATAAGAAAAAAATTTAAAATAATTTTAAAAAAAAAAAAATAGGTGACACAGTACACTTAAACATAGTAAAAGGAAAAAAATTCAAAATATTTTTTTTAAAAAAAAAAACCATTAACATTGTACATTTAAACATAATACAAGAAAAAAAAAATAAAATAATTTTAAAAAAAAACGGTGATATCATACACTTAAACATAATATAATGAAAAAATTTTTAAATAAATTTTTTATATGTGAACTCTTCACATAAAAGGGTATTTGTGTCATTTTATTCTCTTATATCATTCTTTCATTTGTATTGAGAAGATAATACCATNTTTGAGGGGGAGAGGCTTTGATTAATAAAGGAAATCCTAGTTCACATATTTGTTGAAAGAATTTTTTGTAATTCATTAAATTAGGATTCAATAAATGGAGCTTGAAAAGAGAAATAACTATGCTTGCCTATCATGTTTTTCTGCAGCAAGCTTGTTAATGAATCTAGTTGCATTTATGAATGCAAGTAGCCATAGAAGATGTATGTAACATATTGTTTTTTGATCTTGTTTCTATTTTTATGGTTAATATTGTTCTAATTTGATTTTTATCTTTTTTGAATGCTATACTTATATTATGTGTTTCATTCACCGCATAATGTCATTTCAATTAAATTTCTTATTGTAGGATAATATGATGGATGATTTGGGACTTAATGCGACTGAGAATAGACCTCATATTGATATACAATTTGATGCGGAGAAAGGTGTTTATACAATTTACAATAGTTATGGAGGGTCTATGAGATTTAACGTGAGAAAAGTTTTTCAAAATAAAAGTTTGAAAGATGACATTGTCATTTACAGAAAATATTTTTGTTGTAAACAAGATCAAAGGGTTCGTGATAAAAGAGAATGGAAAATAAGGAAACCTTAAATAGAGACACAAACAAATTGTCAAGCTCATATGTGCATATCTCTTAATAGAGAAATTAGTAAATTTGTTGTGGTGAAATGGGACGACAACCACAACCATCTTTTGTACCTTGCTGAATATATGCATATGATGACATTTTAACGAAATGTTGTCAGAACACAAGACATTAATATTGATATTGCAGTAGATTGTGGATTGTCACTTAAGGCTTCCTATGAATTTTTAAGTACTTAGTTAGGGGTGTCCATGGTCGAGCTAGGCCGGGCTAGGCTTGCGAAATTTTTTTCGGCCCAGACCTGAGTAGTATAAGCCCAAGTGAGTAATCGGCGCAGGCCGGGCCGGGCTTTGGGTAGGGGTAGGCTACTCGCAGCCTAACTCGTGAGCTTATTGGGCAGGCCTACTTGCGAGCTTTTTTATATACATATTTATTTAAAAATAATGAATATTTTTGTAACTTAACATTTGTATAAATTATATTTTTGAATCAAAAGTAAAGTCAAAATGGATAAAAATAAAATAATGAACTACATCTAATAGAATGAATAAATCTCAACTAGGTTGACACTTACTAACTTATCGGTCGTTTGCATTATTTTATCATTTAAAATTTATATGCTTAATATATGGAAAAAAATAATACATTATTTATTATATCTAAATTTTTAAAACTTCAAATTTCGATATTAGGAGATTTGTTTCAAAATTTTAAATTTAATGGTCTAAAAATATAACTTTTTTCAAAGGAAGAGTGGGAAGGTGGGTTGGGCTTGTGGGCGGGCTTGACGGCGGGCTCTTGGTCATCGGTAACTACAGCTGTATCAATTTGCTTTTTCTCTGAATTTTTCTCTTTGTTCTGCTCCTTGAACTTGAGTTTTCTACATTCCCGCTTCATGTGCCATTTCTTGTGACAATAATAGCATTCAACATCCTTTTTTGACATCGAGCTTGAACGACCTCTAGATTTATCACGGTTGTGCGGAACCCTACTCTTACTCCTGCCTCTCCCCCGGTTTTCCATTACAAGTGCCTCGGAGTAAGAAGAACCTGATGATTTTCTTCTTGTTTCTTCATTCAACAAACTGCTGGTAACTTGACTCATTGTTACCACTCCATCAGGTGCGGAGTTACTAACTGTGACCACCAAAGTTTCCCAGCTTTCGGGAAGTGAACTAAGAAGTAACAAAGCTTGCAACTCATCATCAAAAGTAATTTTCATGGCGGCCAACTGATNTTAAAAATATATATTTTTTTCTTAAAAATCATAATTAGTATACAATTATACTATGTACCGGAATAAAACTAAAAAATCAATCAAAGGATTTAAGTTATTCATAATAAAACATGAATTTTAGATCTAAAATTCATGTTCTATTATGTCATTTATTGAAATAAAATCAAAAATAAAAATCTAATTGTTTAAAAAAAATCATAGTTAGTATATAATTATACTATTTATTAGAATAAAAAAATAAAATTAAACAAGCGGTCAAATTGTAATGGACACAATATCTTTAGTTTTAATTGGGATAGTTTGGTATCATTTAAACGATCAAATTAAATTTCAATAAACAATATAATTGTATACTAATTACAATTTTTTTTAAAAAAATTAAAATTTTATTTTTTTATTTTATTTCAATAAATGATGCAATAGAACATTTGCTGAATAATTTTCAAATACCAATGGATTTAATCAAATATCAATGGATTTGAGTGATTAAATGACAAATTTTAAGGGGTCAGAGTGTAATTCTCCCAAAGCTTATTTGCTGAATAATTTTCAATCACTTNAAAAAAATTAAAATTTTATTTTTTTATTTTATTTCAATAAATGATACAATAGAACATTTGTTGAATAATTTTCAAATATCAATGAATTTAATCAAATATCAATGGATTTGAGTGATTAAATGACAAATTTCAAGGGGTCAGAGTGTAATTCTCCCAAAGCTTATTTGCTGAATAATTTTCAATCACTTATGCTCTGTTCCATTCCTCTGATCAATTGACCTTCATCCTCTCTTTTTTTTTTGAAGTTTTTGGTAGATTTTTTGAAGTTTAATATGTGATTAACTATATTGTTTGATGTAGCTGTGTTTGATCCATTTTTTCCAACAAGAAGCTTGAGCCAAGTCCTGAACGTAATGGACCAAATGATGGAGATCCTTTTTCTCTCATCACCTCGTGGAATGGGTTCTGGATAAGAGGATGGAGTGTGAAGGAAGATAAGGACACTCTGTACATTCGAATCGACATGCCTTTTGTAGACAAGGACAACGTGAAGATCACGGTGGATCAGAACACTTTGATCGTGAAAGGGGAAGGCGAGAAGGAATCGGAGGAGGATGAGCACGGGCGGATATAATCGGGAAGACTGAAACTACCTCCGAATGTGTACAAGCTTGATCGGATCAAAGTTGAGATGAAGAATGGTGTTCTGAAATTGATAGTTCCCAAGGTCAAGGAAGAAGAGAGGAAAGTTCACGAGGTCAAGGTAGAATAATTTTCCCATAAGCTTTTGTATCAGACGTTTTTCCTAACTGATGTTTTTGCCCCCTCCACTAAAAACGTCAGTCGAATTGGTATTTTTAGTAGTGTTATATACTTTTTACCTTTCCACAAAAAAGTTAGTTAGTTTGACTTTTTGTCGAAAAATGTTATTTCAACTGACGTCTTTCGGTTTTAAAAAAATCATTTCAAATGACATTTTTAAAAATACCTGAATTTAAAAAATACTTTAAAAACAACTATTTTTTGAATATATTTTTATACAACCCCATGAGTTGGGGTAAAATCTCTCTCATGCGATGTNAGGTATGGTGAGGAAGGTAATTTGTTGAAGTATTTTCAAGCGGAAACAACTAACAATCCATCATTCTATTATGGAATGCAATTGAATGCGGAGAAGCATATTACTAATATTTTTTGGGCCGACCCAGTGATGATTATTAACTATGGAAACTTTGGAGATGTTGTCTCATTTGACACTACTTTCAGAACAAACAAGGAGTATCGACCCTTTGCTTGTTTTATTGGTTCCAATCNCCATAAGCTTTTGTATCAGATGTTTTTCCTAACTGATGTTTTTGCCCCCTCCACTAAAAACGTCAGTCGAATTGGTATTTTTAGTAGTGTTATATACTTTTTACCTTTCCACAAAAAAGTTAGTTAGTTTGACTTTTTGTCGAAAAATGTTATTTCAACTGACGTCTTTCGGTTTTAAAAAAATCATTTCAAATGACATTTTTAAAAATACCTGAATTTAAAAAATACTTTAAAAACAACTATTTTTTGAATATATTTTTATACAACCCCATGAGTTGGGGTAAAATCTCTCTCATGCGATGTCGGTGGTTTGTTTAAAGCACTCATTTGGGACTTTTTTGAAGTGCCCCCTGGTGTCTGATTTTTTTTTAAACCATAGATGTTATTAGCCNGGTTGTTTAAAGCACTCATTTGAGACTTTTTTGAAGTGCCCCTTGGTGTCTGATTTTTTTTTAAACCATAGATGTTATTAGCCTTCAACTTGCTCCCAACCTCATTTTTTCTAAAAGCACTATTCGTTATCAAATAANCTCCAATCATTTCAGGGAGACAGTCTTATTTGGAGCTGTATTATTGTATGATGAAACGGTATCATCATTTCAGTGGTTGTTTGAGACATTCTTACACGTTATGTCTGAAAAATATCCTATTACCATCTTCACAGACCAAGATCAAGCGATGACTANACCTCATTTTTTCTAAAAGCACTATTCGTTATCAAATAACTAAATTTTTTACTATTTATTCACTTGTCCTTTTTGCATTTTTACGACTATTTTGTTTTAACTTTTTACATAGTAATTGATGATGCATAGAAGTATTTATGCAAAATTAATCAATGGATAAACTAAGAAGGGCTCAACACAAGCAAACACAAAATGAGTGGCTTCGATCTGAGTGACTTATTCCACTAGGAAAGGCTACAGTGACNTCAAAATACTTTTAAAGTTTGTACGCGCGTAACACTTAAACCTATAAATATATTTATTAATAAATTATACTTAAAGCCTCCTGAAGTTTATAGGTCTATAATACTTAAACTCCTTAAGTTTAGAATATTATACTTAGACCAAAAATGCTCCAATCAAATATAGAATATCAAATATTTTAAATTTTATAATCAAAATTCATGTTCTATTGTATTATTTATTGAAATAAATTAAAAATATATATTTTTTTCTTAAAAATCATAATTAGTATACAATTATACTATGTACCGGAATAAAACTNGCCAAATAATTTTATTGCTTGAGAGTGTACTGTGCTGAGATGTTTGCGATACCCCTCATGTGTAGGCGAAATTTACAATTTATAGGTAAGCGAAGTTGGCTCCGATGACTCTGATTAAGGAGTTATCCTCACANACCAAATAATTTTATTGCTTGAGAGTGTACTGTGCTGAGATGTTTGCGATACCCCCCATGTGTAGGCGAAATTTATAATTTATAGGTAAGCGAAGTTGGCTCCGATGACTCTGATTAAGGAGTTATCCTCACAAGGAGCAGAATGATGTCGTGAGTCTCGTTGCTTTATCCTTTTAAAGGGCGACATGATAGAGAGGTGATCCCTTGAAGCTCACTCTACCTTGTAATGAGTGAGGTAATTTTGCAAGGCTGGCGATGTGTTCTTGATAACTGTATACCCATGATTTATTTTTCTCGAATAGAGACTCTCACGTGCGTTGATGATGGAGTGGGTCTCTTAAGAAAATGGGCTTGGCCATACCAATTGTAATTAGGCTTTTGTTGTTTTGTATTTGTGGTCTGGGCTCAANGTGAGGTAATTTTGCAAGGCTGGCGATGTGTTCTTGATAATTGTATACCCATGATTTATTTTTCTCGAATGGAGACTCTCACGTGCGTTGATGATGGAGTGGGTCTCTTAAGAAAATGGGCTTGGCCATACCAATTGTAATTAGGCTTTTGTTGTTCTGTATTTGTGGTCTGGGCTCAATTTGTGTCTTTGAGTTGGGCTTAGTTTGCATCTCTAATCTAGCCTAATCTGCATCTCTAATATGGGTACGGTCTAAGTTGGGTCCATCATTTGCCTCTCATGCCCAAAGTCCAAAGGAACTTGGGAGAGAAGATATCAGTAAAATTTCATAAAATATCTTTTTCAGCAGATCGAGTATGGCGCAAGAGAGGAGCCGAAGGCGTCGGAGGTGAGAAGTAGAGGAGTCCTCATAGTTGTTGAATGGAAAATTATTGAAGTTCAATCAAGGAGTCCTGAGCTACATGTGAAATATTAGGACTTGTTTGGTTTGCATTTCAAAAAATAATATCTGAAAACTATGTTTTGGGAAAAGTTTTAAGAAATTATTTTTAAAAAATTTTAGATTACAAAACCTGTTTGGTTCTATATTTTTAAAAATAGTTTTAAAAAATAAAAATTATAAAATTCGTTTGGATAATAATCCATAAGTTTCACCTCTTGCTTTAACTCTTTGTCTCTCTCTCTCTTTCTTTCATTGTACATCAAAGACCCCCAAAGCACAAAGCACCAACAAAACTCACAACCACCACCACTAAAATCCACAACCACCCAAAACTCACAACCACCACCAAAATTCACAACTATCGAAACCCACAACCACCATCAAAACCCATAAAGCACCACCGTCTTCATCTTCGTTAAAGAGGAGGAGTTGCAGAGAGAGAAAGAGAGAGAGAGAGGATGGAGACAGTGCTTAGAGTGCACTCACCTGTGTGTGTTCAGATCTAGAAAGAGTCTATTTGGAGAAGACGTTGGCTCTCTCTATGTGTTCGTTCTGTCTGAGAGGCCAAGTGGAGAGAGAGAGGGAGAGAAAGAGTCAAGCAGAGAGGAGGAAAAAAAAAGAAGAGGAAGCCTATAGAATTTTGTTGCTAAGAAAATTTGAAGGGGAGACCTTATTAAAACCTCTTGTTCTATGTGTTTTCAAGATTTTTAGCATAAAAAAGAGAAAAACAAGTCTAATTTGTTTTCTAATTTTTTTGTCTCAATTCTTTTTTTTTTTTTTTTTTTAAATTTGAGAACAAAAATGCTAAACAAATAAATTTCAAGTGTTTTTTTGAAAACAAAAAATAGTTTTCGAAAATAAAATCAAACAGGCTCTTATTTTCCGAGGTGAACTTCAACACTTTAATATAATGCAATATAAAAAGGCGGAGGGAAAAATTTTCCCCAATTAATCTAGTTGGAATTTACGGGTAGGGGTTCAGGTTGACCATGCCGGGTCGGATACCGGAAAGGCGAGCCTCGACCCTTCTATCTCTCGGTTTGTACGAGTCCAACGTTGCAATATTCGCAGCCGCCATGTCTGGGGCTCCCACCACTATAAAATCATAAAATAATGAACTGACCCAAGACAGTCATATCAGCTTCCACCGTTCTCTAACCACCGTTCTCGTGAAAATTATTTCAGCAAATCCATCCACTTCAAATTACTGAAACGTGTGATTTTCTATAAAATCATTTCCACCATTTCAATTCTATCTCAGCCAAAAATGGCATCAGGGACATCTGATCTCGAGCAACCAATTCTATCCTCTCTCGGAAAGGTTTCTCTCGAAGTTTGCGTTGTTATTTTTTGTATGTGTTTGTGTTGGGGTGTGTGTAAGAAAGAATTTATGCAGAGATGCTACTTTGTTGGTAATTAGGTTGGGAAGTCATCGGGTGAGATTGGCGAGCCTCTAATTAATGGGGGCCGCCGATCTGAAAACTATTCCGTGCTCGCTGCAGTACTTCCGTGAGTATATCATTTTTTCTTGTGCTTTTCAAGTTTCGTATTTCTGCACATCCACACGAAAATTGAATGCTTGTGTTTGTGATATTTGGATTTCTATTTTTATGTTTTTTTTTTCTTTCTTTTAATGTTGTGATTGTTGTTATTGGGACGACAACATAACAAATTCCAGTGAAGGTATGATTGTTTTAGACTTACGCAGTAAGGCCAGCTGATATAGCTGGAGTTATTTGATCGAAGATCAGGGTAAAGCTCTTCTAATTTGTGATGGCTTGCAGAATGAAGTCATTAAAACTTTGGGTTTGTCTTGTGCCAATTCAATGTAAAACAAGGGCATGTTGATGTTGACCTTTATCTTTTCGTTTTCTTTGATAAGTAAACAAGGACTAGTGAACTTGAGCATATATGCACGAGTAAGTGAAATGTGATTAGTTAGCAGATAGTTCAAATTACATAAGACTATGACTTGGGAACATCATCAGTCTTTCTGAGGACAGACTTATTGTAAGTTAAATGACGTATTTAGCTCACTAACAAACATTAGGTTATTTCAAAACTTTGGAAATGGTTCATTATAGAAAGTGGATCTGAACGATGTTCTAGTAGTGAGAAGAGTGTGTGGGTGTGTCATGCTAGAATCATGTAGTATCGCTTTATGACATGGCTATGTGTCTAAAACTGGAAAATCCACACTGCTTGCTTCTTGAGATTGAGTAAGCAGATAAAGGTAATGGAAACACACAACACTCATAATATGATGATTGACATGTACTTGGGTGTTTGATTCCTGTCTACAAGGTGATTGATTAAGTATTGTAAATTGGACATCTGCATGAATAGGTGAACTGGTTCTTTGTTGCTTTCACCCAAGCTAGGTTTCCAATCCTCTAGGACTCCCCATCATTCTTGCTACCGCTTCTAAACATGGTGTGCTTGTCTGACAGTCAACTTGCATATCTGCTTATCCAATTGAAACAAAACCCCCATGCTGTCGAGCTTTTTATATTCAATATGTGATGAGTGACTTCATGATTTCAGATTCCTTTTCCCAGCTGTTGGAGGACTACTTTATGGTTATGATATTGGTGCCACATCTTGCGCTACAATTTCAATCGAGGTATCATCTGAGCTGATGCATTATTGCATTTCACTCTCTTTTATCAGTATGAAGAGTAAGTTTGGTATTATTATAGCCAAGAGTTAATCCAATCTTAGGTAGTCTCTACAAAAGGAAAAATTCTTCAAGCATTCTTCTTAAGATTAATATGATGTCATCGCATTGATTGAAATCCTTCCTAATAAAATGTATTCTGTGGTTTACTTTCCAAAGAGGTTGTCATGAAACCCCTAATTTAGTCAANCTATTATAGCCAAGAGTTAATCCAATCTTAGGTAATCTCTACAAAAGGAAAAATTCTTCAAGCATTCTTCTTAAGATTAATATGATGTCATTGCATTGATTGAAATCCTTCCTAATAAAATGTATTCTGTGGTTTACTTTCCAAAGAGGTTGTCATGAAACCCCTAATTTAGTCAAATGTTCTGAATTGAATCTTGGTCCATGTGTAAAGCATTAAAAACTTTGATGGTGAAATGAGGTCTGATTTTTCAGTTTGGGGTTTGAACCATTTACCAAAAGATTATTCATAGAATCCCTGGTTTTGATATACCATTACCAGTTGATTTGAATCAACTATTGGAAGACTATTCATAAAATTCCTGGTTTGATGCTTCAGCTTAGGTATGTGTGCATTGATTTTTCCTTTTCCCTTTTCTCTTATAAGAAGGTAAGATTTTAACTGGATTTGTGTGAACATTTTTGAAATATATGATTGTCATCTGTTGATCACAATTTTTGGATGTAATATAAGATTTACAAAACTAATTGCGATCAGGATGCTAATACAGGAGGTAGTAGTACAAATTTCTAGGTTTCAACTATCATATCTTATACTAGTCCTAATGTACTTGGCATGTATTTACTTAAATTATTGAACTTTTAGTTTCCATGTTATTGAGCCCTAATCTAGGTAAACTTTCCCGGGGTTTCTACGGCGGAAGTGTGTCCTTTTTGGTTCCGCAATGTTCTTGCCAAGCAGATGTCATACTGCCTTTCTCATATGTAATTCGTCATTTTTCTGAGCTCATTGCTAAGGTCCTGTTGGTTCTGTCTTATGTTTCTTGGCATACTGTCAGTTCTTCATTCCTTATAAAGCCTTTCCGTAATTGTCAACTCAGCTCTACACGTTGAAACCTTGACTCTACTATTGAGGATTAGCTACATAGCTCTTTTTCGGTAATAGTATTATTGCAAACATTGCATTTAACTAAATGTTAAGAAGAAAACCCAATAAAGCTAGTGCACCAGAGTCTAAAAATGTCCACCAAAAGTACATCTCTAGTCGTATTAATTCTTAGTGTTATGTAGATGATGGGTGAGGGAAATTATCAAACTTCAAAAGTGCTTCAATTTAACACACGAAAATTAATTGGATGCCCTTGCATAATTTGTTGCTGCCTGTTACTAGTGATGCTATTAGCTATGTTTAGCCATCTTTGATTGTTGATATATCGAGGAATACTTGTCCGCCGAAATTAACATCTTCCATGTTTATTCCAAGCATCATGGATAGATGGGTTATTTTTGTTATGCATTTTAGAACATCACCCAAATCAATAAGCAATGAGTGGAGAGGCCTTAAGGATATAAACTAACCTTGGGTGATCTTAGTCATTCGATGTGCAATACAAGCTCTCTTTATATCCTTCCCCACGTGGGACCGGGCTCACACTTGGCGCTAGCCATCGGCTGTGGCCTAAGGCCATCAAAGCGGTGGTTTTAGGCCCCTAAAAAAATAAGGCCTAAATTTTTTTTTCCGAANTCACGTGGGACCGGGCTCACACTTGGCGCTAACCATCGGCTGGGGCCTAAGGCTATCAAAGCGGTGGTTTTAGGCCCCTAAAAAAATAAGGCCTAAATTTTTTTTTCCGAAGTAAAAATAAGGCCCCAATTTTGCTATGTATTATAGTTCATGGTAGTCTTTTATATTAGATAAGAGTTTTAAGTTCAATAAAAATAGTCTTATAGAAGTCTATGTTTAGGGGAAAAAATATAAGACCAAGCCCAAATGATTAACTAAAAGACACATTTGATCTAATAAACTTGAGACCTTATCATTATACTTCATTTTTTCAAAGAGCAATAGCTGCAATACTACTGAAACCTAAAAATTTGATTTAATAATTTGATCAAATCATGTGACAATTAACATAACCTGATAATATTTTTTTAATTATCATTGTTATACTTTTTTCTTGGGATAATAATATATGTTAAATCATTAGGTCAAATTATTATGTTATGAGAAAGATTAAGTAAATTAATCATACTATTAACTACTGTTACCATTTATTTCATATATATATATATATATATATATATATNCGTAGTTTTATGTCCCAATATGTTTTTTTTTAAAATTGATAAAATCTTGTCTCAAATTATTATGTTATAAGAAAGATTAAGTAAATTAATCATACTATTAACTACTAGTTACTACTATTAACTACTGTTACCATTTATTTCATATATATATATATATATATATATATATAATCAATAATTTTGTACTTTGAAAAGTGAAAAAAATTCACTTAAAGAAATATAAAAGCATCAATCAGATCAGTCACTTTAGGCCTCCAATCATCTCGAGCCGGCTGCTAACAAACATGCATATCGAGAAATTCAAATGTGTAAGCGACTTGATCCATTGACAACCAAGACTTAGCTCCGACACTATGTTAGAACATCCAACTCAAAACTAATTGACAATTTATAGAGAGATCTCTTAAGCATATAAATTTTTTTTGGGTGGCCCTAGTCATTTGATGTGGTACAAGTCTCTTTGCAATGCAGATAGGTTTATGTTGAAATCTTGATATATCCGTCCATCATAGCAATGTTAGGCAGATATATCTTCCCTTCAAGTAAAGCTAAATTTGACTTTTCAGCTTATACATGGTAATTGTTCTATGTTCTTTGCAGTCGCCTACATTGAGCGGGGTCACATGGTATGACTTGTCTTCTGTGGAAATTGGTTTCATAGTAAGTTTATAACTTTATTTGCTTGTTCTTACGCGTTTTCATGTAGTGGAAATTCTTTCTGGCCTCTTTTTCTGCTCCATGGACATAACTGTCTTATTGGCTTCTAATTTTTATTCAAAAGGCAAAAAATGATACTTATTTTGTTCTGCTGCTGCCTGTTGCAGACTAGTGGCTCATTATATGGGGCTTTGATTGGCTCCATATTGGCTTTTAATATTGCTGACTTTCTAGGTTAGTTCTTGTTCCTTTTATTGGCTTAAAGTGTATGATGCTTCTCTTTGAAAAAGCTGACGATTGATTTGGACATTAGGAAGAAGAGGGGAATTGATTTTGTCTGCTAGTTCTTATATTGTTGGAGCACTGGTAACTACACTGGCACCTGATCTGGTTGTTATGGTGATTGGACGTATTGTATATGGTGTTGGAATTGGGCTGGTAAGATTTGAATCATTTGATGTTTGAAATGTTCTTTTTTTTTTTTGGCCTAGTCATTTTCTCAAATGCATGATGATCTTATTTCTGCTGGTTGCTGATATATAGGCAATGCATGCAGCTCCAATGTATATTGCTGAGACAGCTCCAAGTCAGATACGTGGACAACTAATTTCTCTTAAAGAGTTCTTCATAGTTTTTGGAATGCTTGTAAGTATCCCAATTTACAACAATCTTGCTCTGGGCACTTCGATTGTCTTAAGTTGTGCTTTACAGATTACCAAGCAAGAACTGCTAGGATTTCTTTCTATATTCCCTTCTTTTTGTGTAGGGTTGCCAAGATTAAATTATTAGTTTATATGTTTTGTAGTGTTCTGTGATAGAGCTTGCAAGTTCTGAGTACCTCAATTACTTTGCAGCTAGGTTATACTGTTGGTAGCCTTTTGGTTGATACAGTTGCTGGTTGGCGCTATATGTATGGAGTTAGTGTCCCTTTAGCGATGGTTATGGGCATTGGAATGTGGTGGCTACCTGCATCACCTAGATGGATTCTTCTACGTGCTATACAGGGAAAGGGCAATGTGCAGGATTTAAGAGAGACTGCCATAAGTTGCTTGTGCCGACTTAGAGGTCAAGCTATTGGGGATTCAGCTCGTGAACAAGTAGATGAAATTATGTCTGAGCTTTCTTATGTTAGTGACGAGAAAGAAGCTACATTAGGAGATATGTTTCGTGGGAAATGCTTGAAAGCCCTAACTATTGGTGCAGGACTGGTCTTATTTCAGCAGGTATCATCATCAATAAAGAGCACAGGCTTCTGACATTGAAGATATGAGGTTAGGGCTGTTAAACGAAATGAGTAGCTCGGGATTGGCTCGCTCAATTGCAGATACAAGTCAAATATGAACAAATTTTTGAACTCGTTTGTATTCGACCAGAGCCCGAGCTACTCAGTTGGCTCATAGAAGCTTGGCTTGTGTTCCACTTAAAAGGATTATGGTACTTGAGCTCCATCTATAGGCTCGGTTATTTTTCATTTTTAACATAAAATATCTAGGGTCTAGCAAACAGTCAAGTTCCAATTCCCAAATAACTTCCTGTGTGTCTCTCTCTCCCCCCCTTGTAGTCCAAAACCCAAACCAGTGAACCCTCTCTCTTAAACTGTTGTCCCCTCCCCAGTTCGCCTACTTCCCCAATCAGACCCGCTAACCAGTGAACGCTAGACCTGTCGCCCCCCCCATTGTTCGTGAGAAATGGATCTGAGCAAACGTCCTATGAACCCTAGTCCCTAGCATACCCAGTAACCCAAAAGCAACACAACACTCCGAGATCTCTCTTGCCCTCTCTATCTTTAAAATGTAGAGATACTGCATCATATTTGTAAATAGTGATATGCCTTCCTGGACCCCGATTCTCCCTTCCATCTTATTTGTTCTCCATGATTGCCTGCAAATGGAAACCCTAATGGTGTGCCTCTTACTCTCAAATATATCACTGTTGAACTCCCTGCATCTTCCTCAATCAAGTATAAGCCTCACTCTGTTTCTTCTCTCTAAGCTGTGATATTTCTCTAATCTTCTTCAGTTTTCTTTTCTTTTCTTTTTCCTAAAGGGACATGCGTATACCCTCACTAATTGGTTGAACATGGAGTGTTTTTTTGTTGAGTTTTACAGTTTGTATTGCAACCGAGCTTGAGCTTGAGCCTCTGCTCGAATTCAAGCTCGCACTAAAATACGAGCCTAAATGAGCCTCGTTTTTCAACCGAACCAAGCCTGTACAAAAATTCAAGCTCGATGTCCGAGCCCGAGCCGAATCTAGGCAACCCTTCTATTATATGAACCGAGCCTTAGAACAATAACACTCGTCAAGCTTGGCTCGTTTAACACCCCTAATGAGGTCACAAGTTTAGAATTCACTCAAATTACTTACTCTCTTGCATGGCAGATTACAGGGCAACCCAGTGTACTATATTATGCTGCATCAATTTTTCAGGTATTCCCATCGATTTAGTTCCAGAATTTTGACAACATTCTGAAATCAATCTTACCTTCTATGAGGTTTTAGCATGATAATGTCTTTTTTCTGTCTCTGTTTTTTCTTTCTTTATTTCCCTTCAATTTAAAATATTCATTTGGTACTAACCTGGTACAGTTTCACAGAGTGCAGGTTTCTCTGCAGCTTCTGATGCAACAAGGGCCTCCATTCTTCTGGGGTTATTGAAGGTGATTCTTGCAGGCCAGCCAGTCAGACATTTTTTTTTTTGTTTTTATTTAAAGAACACTATTACTCATGATTATCCACCCACCTTGTGACTGTAGAGTCTTCAAAATTAGTCCAATGTTTGACAAGCTCTAGATGTCAATTCTCATAGAGCTCATGACCTATAAAATATCAGTTGTAAAGTTCACAAGCAACATTTGAGTTCTTATGGCTCATTTGATTGGTACATATTTTTTTTCACACTGGCTGGAATATATTCTACTTTTATGCTCGCAATTTTTTGTCTTCCACACCATTATAAGTGTAGTATTTTGTAGTTCTTGAATGAGTGATGCACTTCATCCTAATCCTCCTTTTTTTTTCTTGCTCATTTTGTTGCCTACTTGCCTTTCCATATTATTTGTTTAGTTGGTTTATTATGTGAGTGGAATAAATAATGTTATGCTGAAACAAACTATAGAGGATAGGCTTGAGCTATGGCAAGGGCTCATCTGCCATAGCAATACATCACAAGTTCGAGTCCGGGAACCAGCCTTTCCAAAACTGCGGAGGGGGGGTTTAAGGTTGCATATCAGTCACCTTGTCCACACTAGACTGTGGGCGGGAGCCTTGTGCATTGGGTATGATCTATTCTGGAAACAAACTATGTGAATTGTCACTGCTAGCCTCTAAACATAGCTGCATTCACGTGTGCTTTTGTACGTTTGTTTGTGCAAAAAATTGTTTGCAGTTATATTCCCTTCAGTATTTAAGCGATTTGATATGCCAATTAAATTTTGCTCATTTTGAAGATGCAAATGTTTCGTGCTTTTTTTTAGCCATGCATACATCACACGTGCAAGTAACAGTTTCTTTCATTGAGAGATCACTGCAATCTCTGGCCTTGAACCTATTGTGCATCAATGCACTTTGAAACCCATGCTATCGTGATTGCTTATAGAATATGTGAAGTTGCATTGCCTTTGTGATTACTTATGACATGGTGCTAATTGTTCAACTTTTGTTTTTATTTTTTTCAGTTTTATATTCCAATTTTTATGCTGAAGTTATCTGATGCAGTAAAAATGTAGTTCTTTTTGGATTTCTGATTACATTAATGATGGTATCCGTGTGCGAACAATTAATTATAATTTCACTTGTTAAATGAATAAAGTGATTATCATATTACAGTTTGAGCTTTGTACAACTATTGTTAATGTTTACTAGATTATGGTGGAAGATGAAAATCTTTTTGTTCTTTCGTTTAGGATATAAGGATGTAGGTTTACATGTTCGAGCGTGCTTCCCTTTGCTGCCATCCTCCGCCACTACGAATTTTGAATCCTAATTTCCATTCATGGAATATCATGACTTTTTCACTTTCACTCATATTTCTTGCTTACTAAACATTTGACACGTGTTTATCTTTTGTAGTTGATCATGACTGGAATAGCTGTTCTGGTTATTGATAAACTTGGGCGGAGACCTTTATTACTTGGGGGTGTAACTGGTATTGTAAGTCCTTTCTCCTTCAGGGGTGTCTGATGACTCTGATTTGTTGAAGTGCAGAGATTCATTTGACATGTCTGATCAAAACTATGACCTCGCTCAGATTCAATGCCACCTACACTTTGTGAACCTGTAACCAATGTTAATATGAGTTAAGGGACGTGTCAGAAAAATAATTCCACAATGAGCTTCTAAGAATTATGCACTTTGTGTTGTGTGGCAGGTCATCTCCTTATTCCTTCTGGGATCCTATTACACTTACCTAGATAATGTTCCTGCTGTAGCTGTTGTTGCGTTGCTGTTGTATGTTGGATGTTATCAGGTTCGTACAGTTTTGTTTTCTCCAAGCAATATCTTTTCTGAGATTGTTATGCTTTAGACTGCTGAAAACAGAGACAGATGGAGACATTCTGAATCCGTTTGTTATTTCCTGACAAGAGTATGAAATCTCATCAACAACAGTGGCACAGTGCTATACTTTGAGCTCATCCAGTCGATATCATTTGAAAAACTTATCATTTTTGGATGCTTGTTCGAGGAAATACCAAACCTCCTGCAAGTGCCTTGTATTGCATCTCAACAATATAATTGAATGCAGCAATATCTTTGACTCACTTACCTTTCTGATATTGCTTTCCAGCACAACAAACGGAGCCTAGGAAAAAAATTATATTTTAACACATTTCTTTTGTAAGTTAGCATGCTACCAAATTGAATGATTTTTATGACTCTTTGAGAGGGGATTCTATGATCACCGTTAATGTGTACCTTGTTAAACAATCATATATTCCAAAAACTTAAGTTGTTAGAGAGGGTCTAATTTAAGGATTTATATTGCAGCATACCTCTCTTGGATATATCGCCCTCTGGCTTAAGAGTTCATTTGTCTAATATATTACAATGTTGTACGGCATGCCGCCTGACATATGAAGAGTGCTTTTGCAGCTATCATTTGGTCCCATTGGTTGGCTGATGATTTCAGAGATTTTTCCCTNCGCCCTCTGGCTTAAGAGTTCATTTGTCTAATATATTACAATGTTGTACGGCATGCCGCCTGACATATGAAGAGTGCTTTTTGCAGCTATCATTTGGTCCCATTGGTTGGCTGATGATTTCAGAGATTTTTCCCTTGCGCTCGAGAGGGCGTGGATTAAGTATAGCAGTTCTTGTAAATTTTGGCTCAAATGCACTAGTGACATTTGCATTTTCTCCTCTGAAGGTGCTGAGCTTCTTTATTTATTCTTTATTTATTTAAACATCGTAGTAGTTTCTTAAATAACTATGAATTATACAGATTTTATGAGTGATATTGGATTTCAGGGCATGCTGTCATCGCAATTTTTATCTTTTTTTCCTTTTTTTTGTGGGTATGTAGTTGCAGGATATTTGATAAAAATGTGATCAAACTCCCTCTCTCAATATATATGAGTTAGTGTGAAGTTTTGTCTTTGTGAATTATATTGTTGCCATTTTGGCTGGTACCCTAGATTTATTTGTTTAAATAAAAGGAAGAGTAATATTGGTCACTGGGTAAAATGAATTGTGGATGCAAGTAGAAGTTTACAGAACATAATGGCATATTTTTAAGTTCCTGAAGTGTTTTTATTTTTCTCTGAATCAGTTGGTTAACCTAGAACGACGGATTATCAGTTACTTGCTTTCTTCATGGCTGTAGCAATCACATTTTGTGAATTGTTGAAATGCAATCTCTTCGAATTATGTAATTACCTTGTGCTGCGGAATTCACCACTTTGACTGAAGTCAATAATTTAGGAGGTTTATCACATCTGAGGGGCTGCATTTTTCAGTATGTAATTTCACTGGACACATGATGTATGAGGTGGTTCTTTGCCCTTCTTGGTTTTGTCAGGCTTAAAAGTATAATGGTCATGCTATGCACCTGACCAAATTGCTAAAAGCCCTTAGGACTGACGAACCCGTGAAACCATCTTGTCAATCTCACTTTGGGGCTGTATGTAACCATTATACTATGTAGTTGTCGTTCTTCTGTTCTCTCCCTGGGTATCTTCCACTCCAGGGTAATGTAGCATTGTTTTTTCTATTTGTTGTCACTTTAGTGTTAGGTTGCCTGTTCTCTCTAGATACAGCCCTTTCGTTGCTACCCCTTTCCATGACTTGAACCCAATGTGTGGTGTACCTGGCTGTGATGATACCGAATGTTAGGAACCTGACCTGTATGCCTAAACCCCCAAGACTGAATGAACACATCAAGCTGAAAACTTTAGCTTTTTGAATAGTAGGTCCCTTGTGAAATTATCTTGCAAGTCACTTTGACACGTGGAGGATCCCCTTCTTTGAGGGTGATACTTAGAATTAAGCTGATATGACAGAAGGTCTGAAAGACAAGTTGCTGTATCTTTAAAACTTTGAACTTTCAGTTAAGACTCAGAGAACTGAGTTGCATGCACCAATGAGGATTTACATAGAGTAGCATGTTTTGTGGTCCACTTTTGGCATATTTGTGAAAAATATAAACAAATTGTGCTTTTTCATTGACCCTCCATCAATCAGTTTGAGATTCTTATAATTCTCTTCCTATATTAGGACTTGTTTGACTTGTAGTCTTCGTAAAGATATTGGACTTGTAATGCATAAAGATAGAGAGAATTAATGAAGAGGACGCTCCTTTCGAATCAGACTGGTTGAATGAAATGGTTATTTTTTCTGAATTCCGTGAGATTGGCAATTACTGAGAAAGTTACATTGAATTCCACTGGAGTACTAGTTTGCAACAATGCTGAAGATCAAGCAGCCATATGCTGATTGGGAACTGAAGCAAAGTTGAGGATGTGGGAGGCAGTGAGTTGAAATGGGAAAATTTGTTTTTTTTTTGGCTTTTTTAAAGCAATATGGTTGGTGTTCGAACTTGCATCCACGCCTTAGTCGCCCCACCTTTTTCCCTAGCCTAAAACACCATTGAGTAGCATNTAATGGGAAAATTTGTTTTTTTTTTGGCTTTTTTAAAGCAATATGGTTGGTGTTCGAACTTGTATCCACGCCTTAGTCGCCCCACCTTTTTCCCTAGCCTAAAACACCATTGAGTAGCATCATAACATGAGAAATTAAAAATTTAGAGCTAGTATTAACTGAGGACTCAGTAGAAGAAGTTGGTTAAGCTTGTTTTAGGCATGTGCGAAAAAGACCCTTGATTGTAACCATATGGACAGATTGGATTTGAGTAGAAATCATGACAAGGTTAATGGAATGGGTATAATGTACTGAAAACCTGTGACAAAAGATCCAATGGTCTGTTATTAAGAAAGGTATGACTCAACTGCAAAGCAGCAAGGGAATTGCCAAGCCCAAGCAATAAGGCATCCTTAAACCAGTTATGCTGAGCTGTTGATGACCATTTGCTTGATTTGGAAATCTCTCTTTGATGCAAGGGTTCAGTAAGAGGAGAGTCTGATACTTGAGTTCTTGTCATGTAAGAAAGATTTGGTTGAACTGCCACAAACCTTGTGAAAGCATCATAACATCAAATTAAACTCTTGATTCCTGCGAACATATTAGCCTTTCAATATCAAGGGTTGAGATTGCAAGTGCCAAAGTGCTCTAGCATTCTTCCACTTAATCTCAATTGCTGGATTGTTATGCCCATTAAAAGGTTCAAAGTAGTAGTGAATGTGTTGTTTGATCTATCTTCCAAACTAACATTGTCATATGTTCCCCAAAAAAAAAAAATGTCATCATATGTTTGAGTTTCCCTCTTGTCCTGTTCTCTCCATGTCATATCTTGATGTATTTGCACAAACCCCAATAATTCATGTTTCCGCATTTTGACTGTCGAAATGTGATAAAACATATTTCAAGTGTATATCAATTTCTTTTGAATTAATNTCCCAAAAAAGAAAAAAGTCATCATATGTTTGAGTTTCCCTCTTGTCCTGTTCTCTCCATGTCATATCTTGATGTATTTGCACAAACCCCAATAATTCATGTTTCCGTATTTTGACTGTCGAAATGTGATAAAACATATTTCAAGTGTATATCAATTTCTTTTGAATTAATTGGGTTTCATGTTTTCTTTTTTTTTTCTTTGCTCTCTCTCTCTCTCTTAATCTATGAACTGTTGTTACNTATTTTGACTGCCGAAATGTGATAAAACATATTTCAAGTGTATATCAATTTCTTTTGAATTAATTGGGTTTCATGTTTTCTTTTTTTTTTCTTTGCTCTCTCTCTCTCTCTTAATCTATGAACTGTTGTTANCATTTTGACTGTCGAAATGTGATAAAACATATTTCAAGTGTATATCAATTTCTTTTGAATTAATTGGGTTTCAGGTTTTCTTTTTTTTTTCTTTGCTCTCTCTCTCTCTCTTAATCTATGAACTGTTGTTACATGATTGTTCGTATTAATGTCCTGGCATTTGTGACTTTTTGGCATCTTCTAATATTTTCAGCATATTTGTTGTGGATATTTGTGTAAGCTCCCATAATTCATCTGTACTCTTAAAAGTTATATAGACTTTGCTTCATATCAAATAACCTTCTATGGCCAATTGAAGAGTTTGATTACTCTGATTTCACTTTTGATGTCAGGCATTGCTGGGCGCGGGGAGTGTGTTTTTCATCTTTGGAGGAATAGCTGTTTCGTCTCTCGTTTTCATACACTTGGTCATACCAGAGACAAAGGGGCTCACTTTGGAGGAAATTGAGGCTAAACTTCTTTAAAAAAGTTGTTATCCCCGGTTATTCCATCCCAAGGTCAGGTACACATTGGTTCGAGATGCTATATACTCCACTAAACATCTGCAAGAGATGGCCACTTCGATTACTGTGTGTATCATGGGATGTGGGCATTCTGAAGCAAGAAGCAGGAGTTCTACTATTATTGTTTGTTGTATGTGTAGATTATTAAGTATTTGGGTAGGCAACAAGCAACTCAACGGCTATACCACCTAGTCTACATGGCAGTTGGCTGTTTTCTATTTACTTGAGATTGGAAACTCTATGGAAGTTATGTAATTATGTCCATCTACGTATCAACTTTACTCCATTAGACTTATAGCCTCCCTCTTTGTGTTACCTTTTCGTTTGTACACTAGCCTAGACTGATATCGAAGTTGTCCATCGCTCCATATAGAAGGTCAATCTCCTTGTTTCCATGGTAGGCAATTTATCTTTTCAATGCTATAAGTAGGTGGCTTTTGTGGCTGTTTTGGCCTTGTAGATCCTATTCATCAATTTCCAAAAAGTTTCTTGAAATATTAACCGGAATAGCTTCTTTGAGTTGATTTGTCCATTGATGTAATATAAAAGTGGGATTACTAAGGGGTGCACCTCATGCTCGAATTTTATCAACTTGTTACGTTTTTTGAAGAGCTAATCTGATAGTGGTTGGTGGGGTGACATCGTTTTTGAGTTTTTATATAGTTCTTTGTTTGTCCTTTTTTGTTCAATTTTGCTCTATTCCGTAAACTTCAATAACTAGTTTTGAGTACATCTGTTTGCTAACTTATCATCTATGCATTTTTAAGAAATAATTATCAAAAGTGTTCTTGAATTACAATAAGGCTTTTTGCAGTTGCACAACTTGTGGTTGGGGAGAAAGGGAGAGAGAGGGGAATCGAAGCATGGCATGGTCCTCTGGTGGGTGGCAGAACTCTTACTCTATCTTGGATAGACCGACCTCAAGAGTCAATACTTTAAATAGTCACATCAAAGCATGTTTACTCTTTTATAATAGAAGATAGGATTTGTAAAGAAAGGACAAATTAGAAATTGCATATTTTATTATTTAGTAAAAATATCTATATAATAAAGTATAATACAATTTAAATTTTAAAGAATAAATAAATGACTTTTATTATTCGCGGTTGTGATCTCTTTTAATTTTATTTTAAAGTTAATCCGATGACTAATATTAACATTCTAAATTTAATAGGGGAAATAAGCCCTTAAGAGTATGTTTGAGGTGATTTTTAAAAAATATTTTTAATATTTTTAATTTTTCATAAATACTTTAAAAAAAAAATAGTGTTTAGAAACCACCCTACCACCACCACTACCATTATCACCTCTATTGCCCTACCACCATCACCACCATTATCAACACCATTACCATTACCACCACCACCAAAGTACTCGTTACCATCATCACCACTACCACTACCATCAATGTCACCACCCCACCCACCACCATTACCACTACCACGACCCCCGTTCTTTACCACCACTATCGTTGTCGTCACTATACCAACACTATCGTTGCCAACCCACCACCATCCCCATTACATTCACCACCACTGTCACCTCCTCTGCCACTATTTTACCACCGCCACCCCACCACCACTTTTGCCACAACAACAACCATTGTCCCTTATTATCATCACTGTCGTCATTACTACTGTTGTCACCCGACCACCACCTCTACCACCTGACCACCACCATTTCCACTACCTCCACCACCGACATCGCTACTGTCGCCACCACTACTATCACTCACTTCAACTATAATCGGTATTTAAATTTCTTTATTTTTCTTTTATATTTATGATTTGATTTTAGACGTGAATATAAATATATTTATTATTGACTATTTTTTTTTATTATTCTGTGCTTTCAGGCATAAGCAGTAACTAGTGTTTATATATATATCATCATTCATCCAACACAGGCACATAACAGATATAAAATCATTATGTAGGCAAAGCGAACTCCATACATGCAGTTAGATTAGGTTGGATATGATAACTGTTTGATTTTTTTTTTTAACAAATTATACAATAACTAATCAAAAATAAATAAATAAAAAAAATTTATATAATAGACTAATCTAATGTATTCATTATTCATATTTATTTTATTTTTGGAGTAGTACTGAAAATTAATCTAACCCCTTAATTTTATATTTAGGTTCATGTTTAGTTATAATATTATTTTGGGGGATCCCCACCCTAATTATTAAGCCTAAACCCTTAACTCAGTGGACAGGGCAGGAGGAGTCAACTTGAATATCTGCATTCCACCTTCTCTCGCAACCCATATCCAGTTTCCGGGATCCATAAAATGACAAATTGCGGAGGAAAACAGGGAATTTCAATGGCTTCGAATCTGATCAAAACCCTTATATCTCGACGACGCTCCAACTTCCCTTCAAACTCTAGATGTCTCAGCGGCATCGTTAGCACTGAGGTCATCACCTCCCACACTGCCAAATGGATGCAGGTAAGATTGCATAAACGCACACAAACAATCACACTCATACCTCCCCCCCTCCTTTTCTAAGTTCTTATCGAATTGATTCGATTTCATTTGCTTGTTATCGTTTATTAAGTGTACCAGGGATTTCCGTATGCCAGGTTTTACATTATTTGGATCTAAATTGAATCTGCCGGTTGGCCTCCTTGCGTTTCCTTCTTTATCTACAATTTATTAGGCATTCAGTTTGCTTTTATGCCAGAATATTTTAGATATGCTTAAAGACCAGCTCAATTCGTTAACAAAGGCTATGCAATGGTAAGATAAATTGGACAAGATATCTAGTCTATGCTTGGAGGGCGTACATATATATTTAATATGGTAGATATTGAACAAAAACCTCTTATGGCATAGTTCATTGGTTTTCGAGTTATCAGGACAATGGTGGATTTAGTGGCAATTAAAATTCAATCCGTCAAAGTTAAATAAGTGTTACAATTTTCTGGAGGCAAAAGTTCATAATTGCAAGATTCTGGAAAGTTCTATGAAGACTCCCAAATTAGCTCTGCACAATTTTGGATTTGAGGAAGCTAAGACATTTTGGTGGAGGGAAGCCAATGTTGCTTCCAGTGATTTGAATCTTGGCAAAATCTTATCCCAATTATGAGAGTCTCACTATGCATACCTTCTTCCCATTNTACGATTGTGATCTCTTTTAATTTTATTTTAAAATTAATCCGATGACTAATATTAACATTCTAAATTTAATAGGGAAAATAGGCCCTTAAGAGTATGCTTGAGGTGATTTTTAAAAAATATTTTTAATTTTTTTAATTTTTCATAAATACTTTAAAAAAAAACAGTGTTTAGAACCACCCCACCACCACCACTACCATTATCACCTCTATTGCCCTACCACCATCACCACTACTATCAACACCATTACCATTACCACCACCACCAAAGTACTCGTTACCATCATCACCACCACCTCTACCACCCGACCACCACCATTTCCACTACCTCCACCACCGACATCGCTACTGTCGCCACCACTACTATCACTCACTTCAACTATAATCGGTATTTAAATTTCTTTATTTTTCTTTTATATTTGTGATTTGATTTTAGACGTGAATGTAAATATATTTATTATTGACAATTTTTTTTTATTATTCTGTGCTTTCAGGCATAAGCAATAACTAGTGTTTATATATATATCATCATTCATCCAACACAGGCACATAACAGATATAAAATCATTATGTAGGCAAAGCGAACTCCATACATGCAGTTAGATTAGGTTGGATATGATAACTGTTTGATTTTTTTTTTTAACAAATTATACAATAACTGATCAAAAATAAATAAAAAAAAATTATATAATAGACTAATCTAATCTAATGTATTCATTATTCATATTTATTTTATTTTTGGAGTAGTACTGAAAATTAATCTAACCCCTTAATTTTATATTTAGGTTAATGTTTAGTTATAATATTATTTTGGGGGATCCCCACCCTAATTATTAAGCCTAAACCCTTAACTCAGTGGACAGGGCAGGAGGAGTCAACTTGAATATCTGCATTCCACCTTCTCTCGCAACCCATATCCAGTTTCCGGGATCCATAAAATGACAAATTGCGGAGGAAAACAGGGAATTTCAATGGCTTCGAATCTGATCAAAACCCTTATATCTCGACGACGCTCCAACTTCCCTTCAAACTCTAGATGTCTCAGCGGCATCGTTAGCACTGAGGTCATCACCTCCCACACTGCCAAATGGATGCAGGTAAGATTGCATAAACGCACACAAACAATCACACTCATACCTCCCCCCCTCCTTTTCTAAGTTCTTATCGAATTGATTCGATTTCATTTGCTTGTTATCGTTTATTAAGTGTACCAGGGATTTCCGTATGCCAGGTTTTACATTATTTGGATCTAAATTGAATCTGCCGGTTGGCCTCCTTGCGTTTCCTTCTTTATCTACAATTTATTAGGCATTCAGTTTGCTTTTATGCCAGAATATTTTAGATATGCTTAAAGACCAGCTCAATTCGTTAACAAAGGCTATGCAATGGTAAGATAAATTGGACAAGATATCTAGTCTGTGCTTGGAGGGCGTACATATATATTTAATATGGTAGATATTGAACAAAAACCTCTTATGGCATAGTTCATTGGTTTTCGAGTTATCAGGACAATGGTGGATTTAGTGGCAATTAAAATTCAATCCGTCAAAGTTAAATAAGTGTTACAATTTTCTGGAGGCAAAAGTTCATAATTGCAAGATTCTGGAAAGTTCTATGAAGACTCCCAAATTAGCTCTGCACAATTTTGGATTTGAGGAAGCTAAGACATTTTGGTGGAGGGAAGCCAATGTTGCTTCCAGTGATTTGAATCTTGGCAAAATCTTATCCCAATTATGAGAGTCTCGCTATGCATACCTTCTTCCCATTCCAATTTTAGATGGACCTTATATGGTCATTAGTTCTTGCACCAATGATCCGAAACAATCTTGAATGCTCATCTTTTGTGTTGTCATGACACGGCTCATATGCTAGGAGATCTTCACTCACCTTTGCCAATTTGGAATCTTGCAAATTAAATCTTAACTTAACGAGCCTTAATTGATACTAATTGAAGTTGGCTATGTGGATCTGCCTTTTCTCATTGAAGTCATGACAATCATTTCCTTTCTCACAACCTTAACCCACATTTTTGGGGGGTCTTCCTCTTGTCCTTTTGACCCCTTGAACTTGACGTGACTTACTCGTTCATGCTGATGTATAATTTAATCTGTATAGCATCACCAAATCATCTCAAATCACTTCCTCCTATGTCATTTTGATTCCTTATGGATACATCTATTTCTCATAATATCTTTTCTTGTGATGTCACTCATGCATCACATTATCCTTGTTTCAGNAATGTTTAGTTATAATATTATTTTGGGGGATCCCCCACCCTAATTATTTATTAAGCCTAAACCCTTAACTCAGTGGACAAGGCAGGAGGAGTCAACTTGAATATCTGCATTCCACCTTCTCTCGCAATCCATATCCAGTTTCCGGGATCCATAAAATGACAAATTGCGGAGGAAAACAGGGAATTNAATATCTTTTCTTGTGATGTCACTCATGCATCACATTATCCTTGTTTCAGCAACATTTATTTTTGTAAGTATTGTTTTTCAACCACCCAACCTTTTGGTGTCTCATTAGCATTTAGCTCCTTGATCTTTGCTCAAATTTAAAGCAAAGACCGGAGGGGCAGTGGAACCTAGTGAAGAATTAGATCACTTTTTACCTTGTGTTTGATTAAGTAGTTATTTGTGGAGTGAACGTGACATGTTGTTGGTTGGTCTTTAACTCATTTAGGGGTCGTTTNCTGGTGTCTCATTAGCATTTAGCTCCTTGATCTTTGCTCAAATTTAAAGCAAAAACCGGAGGGGCAGTGGAACCTAGTGAAGAATTAGATCACTTTTTACCTTGTGTTTGATTAAGTAGTTACTTGTGGAGTGAACGTGACATGTTGTTGGTTGGTCTTTAACTCATTTAGGGGTCGTTTGGTTGTAATATGAAATGGTGGATTACGGAATTGTAACAGATTTAAACTCTCTAATTCAATCTTATATTACATTTGGTTACCAAAAACATCTATATTATATATAGGCTTATTTCGTTTACGTATACGAATAATACACCCTACTTGTACTATTAAGCCGATTATAATGGTTTTCTGCCCACCAAATTATCCACTTCAACCATATAAGGTTATAAATTTATTATTCTGAATCTGCCCACCAAATAAACAGAAACATGCATAATTAGACTAGATTGATGGTTTTTTGGTCAATATGTAATTAGTATAATGGGTAGTATTTTTATTCACTTATACAGAATTAACTTGTATTACCTAATACATTCTTTTCTTTAACAATCAGATAACCAAACGAGTCATTATTGTAGAATGACTAATGCTTGAGAAGGGAAGAGGAGGAGAAGAAAGAAAAAGAGATACCACCCTTGCAAGAATTAAGTCAAAAACACACAAATTCTCCGCAGAAAAATAATTTTATTAAATGTTGCTCTCTTATGAAAATAGTAGAGATTACATCAATATTTTATAGGCTAAGTTTCCTACCAAAATAAAAATTATTCTCCTACTTAATTTTGAATTAGTTTCTTAATCAAACTCTCACTACTCAAACTACTTAAACACTCGCAATCATACAAATATTCCCTAGACAATATTATACCAAAAGAAATAATAAAACTTAAATTCTTCAATTGAAGTTTATCCATTCCCTTTTCAATCTCCATCAAGGAAAGTATTTGAGCAGAAAAGATTAGGGTGTTTGAGATCTCTGATGTAATTTTGCTCTATGTAGTTGTTTACCAAATAGCTGGTGACAAAATATTTCTACTTAATGATAGCCTTTAATTGGAGGATTTTTCTTGTGGTAGTTGTCAATAAGTAACGTTGTTTATCTGTTGTTTCATACCCTAGACTTATCTCCATTATAAACGAGTATGCTAGAACAAAAGATCTGATAGGAGAGAAAAAACCGTGAATTGTTCTTTATTCGTTTTGAGAGAGTTCTACGCTTGCTTTTGTGCCTATATGTTTAAATAAACATGAGATAGGATTGGAACCATTAGGTCAATATGTTTATTTGTTATTGCCAGTATCAGATTCTCAAGTTCCTTTTTCTTGTTCAAACATCCAAAATCAAGTTGGCACAAGCTCTTGGAGCAGCCTTAATAGAATTTAAAGGGAGCAAAGTTAATTGTAGTTTCTGTTCTGCTATTTGATGATATGTTCTGCTATTCACATGAAGGTAGTAGTTTTTTCCCTCAAAAATATGCTTCCAACTTAAATCTTTTTTTTTTTTTTTTACCATCTTCCCATCATCTGTCATTCCATTTAGGGGTTTGCATATATTATTAGAATAATTATTCTTTCAGTCTTCTCGGCCAGCCAACTTTGTTAATCTTTCTTCCTCTGCAATTACTTTTTGACCATGTTTCTGAGCCCGTGTGTATAAGCATGCTTATTTAGTGGTATCCCCTAAAAAATAAAATCATATGGTTTGAAACTTGTCCCTTGGTGTTTATTTCTTTTGTTGCATTCTTGCGGTGCTATTACATCAGCAGTCCCTTGTTGCTATTATTAATAGGACACGAGTAAGAAATCTCCCATGGAGTTGATCAATGAAGTTCCCCCCATCAAGGTTGAAGGCAGGATTGTTGCTTGTGAAGGAGGTTAGTACATGTTACATTTAGTTTCTAAATTTAGTTTCCTTATTTTGCAGCTGTTCTGGTAAACAAGCATTGAATAGAGAGATTACGAAAACAAACCTACTCTATTTGAAATTAGTCAATACTGTCCTAGGACATCCTTTTTTACAAATACTGTTTATTCCTGGTTGCAGATAGCAATCCTGCACTTGGGCATCCAATTGAGTTCATATGCCTTGACCTGGACACCCCTGCTGCTGTCTGCAAGTATTGTGGTCTACGTTATATTCAGGATCATGGTGGTCATCGTCACTAGGGCTTGGTAGTAATAGTAGCCTGCTCACCCATGATGAGTGCATGGCCTGTACTTGTCTCCCCCTTGCATCTTGATACAAAGCTACAGCTTGACAATCTTGAGGAATTGAAAACGCTGCACGTGTTCCATTTCAGCAAAAAATAAAATTTGATGTACCCATCTGTGTTGTTCTCTTGGTATAAATTGCTCTGTTGACTACCTTTGCTATGCCAACTATTTTTTTCGTATGAACCAATTGATTGGTTTTTTTGATCATTAATTTCGGTGGCGGCCTGATCTGTTTTTAAAGTTGTTAGAAACCGTTATTTAAAGAGTTATTTATGACTCCAACCTACTGGCAAGTTCTTCCAGATTGCACCTACTTGTTTTTCTCTGTGGACATGTTAAATCGGTTCATCCTGATATATCCCGTCTCTTGCTGCTACAAAATGAACTGTTTGAATAGCTGCAAACTGTTACTAAAACAAACAGTGAACTACCCGTATTATCTTTTTTCCAGCTTGCTGGCAAAAAGACGACTTGTGCCTGCTTATAGCATGTGTTTGGCGAAACATATCCAATTTACGAGTGTTGTTGTCAATATTTTTTTCTCTAGTAATATCCCAAAACATCACAAATTTAATCTTCCCACAAGGAACACCGAAGGTGCAGCCTCAAGGCAAGAAGCTTATAGACGAACTACTACTCATACATTGAGGTGAAAAGTAAGCAAAGAAAGAACAGCCAACTGTGTGAATGGGAATGACATACACGTATCAAATACTTCGATAAATGTCATCGACATTGAATTTCATTAGGAACCTCTACCCCCAATTAAAAAATNGATACATTTAGTTTCTAAATTTACTTTCCTTATTTTGCAGCTGTTCTGGTAAACAAGCATTGAATAGAGAGATTACGAAAACAAACGTACTCTATTTGAAATTAGTCAATACTGTCCTAGGACATCCTTTTTTACAAATACTGTNTAATTTTGAATTAGTTTCTTAATCAAACTCTCACTACTCAAACTACTTAAACACTCGCAATCATACAAATATTCCCTAGACAATATTATACCAAAAGAAATAATAAAACTTAAATTCTTCAATTGAAGTTTATCCATTCCCTTTTCAATCTCCATCAAGGAAAGTATTTGAGCAGAAAAGATTAGGGTGTTTGAGATCTCTGATGTAATTTTGCTCTATGTAGTTGTTTACCAAATAGCTGGTGACAAAATATTTCTACTTAATGATAGCCTTTAATTGGAGGATTTTTCTTGTGGTAGTTGTCAATAAGTAACGTTGTTTATCTGTTGTTTCATACCCTAGACTTATCTCCATTATAAACGAGTATGCTAGAACAAAAGATCTGATAGGNTCCTTTTCAGCAAAAAATAAAATTTGATGTACCCATCTGTGTTGTTCTCTTGGTATAAATTGCTCTGTTGACTACCTTTGCTATGCCAACTATTTTTTTCGTATGAACCAATTGATTGGTTTTTTTGATCATTAATTTCGGTGGCGGCCTGATCTGTTTTTAAAGTTGTTAGAAACCGTTATTTAAAGAGTTATTTATGACTCCAACCTACTGGCAAGTTCTTCCAGATTGCACCTACTTGTTTTTCTCTGTGGACATGTTAAATCGGTTCATCCTGATATATCCCGTCTCTTGCTGCTACAAAATGAACTGTTTGAATAGCTGCAAACTGTTACTAAAACAAACAGTGAACTACCCGTATTATCTTTTTTCCAGCTTGCTGGCAAAAAGACGACTTGTGCCTGCTTATAGCATGTGTTTGGCGAAACATATCCAATTTACGAGTGTTGTTGTCAATATTTTTTTCTCTAGTAATATCCCAAAACATCACAAATTTAATCTTCCCACAAGGAACACCGAAGGTGCAGCCTCAAGGCAAGAAGCTTATAGACGAACTACTACTCATACATTGAGGTGAAAAGTAAGCAAAGAAAGAACAGCCAACTGTGTGAATGGGAATGACATACACGTATCAAATACTTCGATAAATGTCATCGACATTGAATTTCATTAGGAACCTCTACCCCCAATTAAAAAAATCCCAAAATCCCCCTTCAACAGGAGAGAATATAACGATAGATATGCCACCCGTAAATAAAACATGCGGGTATGCGATATATAGTAGAAAATCAGATACTCACCTGCTCAATCTTAGCCAACTTGCAAAACACTGGCAGTAACACATAATAATTATACGACTACTCCATCAAGCACTAGTTCCCTCAGCCGCAGCTAGTTTCCTTCTCTGTTGATGCTCTGCGACTTTATAATCCACCACTTCCTGGAAAAGGTTTGGATCAAGCTCACAGTTCTCACTCCCATATACGGCAGCTTGAACACTAGCCATCAGCTTTGCTATCTCTCTTCCCGAGAATCCATCAGTCTTCACTGCAGCCTCCCTCAGAATATCATCAGTCAGCCCCTTGATCTCTATCTTCTGCTGTTGTTTCTGGAAAAGATGCAAAAACAAGCCCGATTTTCTCGCCCCAGCTTGAGCAATGTATTTGTCCAGATAAAGTTTAAGCAGCTTGAGGCGTTCATCTTCGCCTGGCAAAGGGAATTCTAGAACTTCGTCAATGCAGTCAGCCACAGCGGAATCAAGATCACCTGGGCGGTTTGTAGCAAGAGCAAGGACTATGTCTTTGGATTGGTCACCTGTGCGAAATAGGAGGGCATTTAGCGCACTCCTTTGAGCCTCACTCATGTAGGTTTTATTCCGCCTGAAAGTGTTGGGTCAAAAGTTTAAGCAAGACTTGTGTTAGGTTCCAAACAATTGGAAGAGTTGATGCCAGAATATTGCATGGTGATAGGGCATGCGGAAAAACCATAAAATAAAGGATAAAAAAATGCAACAAAAGATTCGATTATCAATGATAGATTGTCCTAGTTAGTCTTGCACATTATTCCTCATAAGTATGTTTATTCCCTCAAAACCCAAAAGCACTCTCATCATGTACCATAGACAATCATTGCTACCATCCCCCAGGATTCTTCCCTAGTCCCTATATATGGTGTTCAGAAATATTTAACATTGCCTATTCCTTAGCAATGACTCCAAGGCCGAATGTCAATGCTTCAGCCTTAAGAAAGCAAAGCAGAACTACTCATCTTTCAAAATTAGTGATGCGTAACTGTTCTATTTGTGTGTGAGAATGATTTCACTCGAGTACTAATCTCATATACTCGATCAAAAATGTGAAGTTTCTATGATGCAAATTACTCACAAAACTTAAAATATGTGATCTTGCAGATTCAGTAGTGTCGTGCCCTATTTGTGTGTGAGAATGGCTTCATTTGAGTACTATCTCATATACTCGATCAAAAATGTGAAGTTTCTATGACGCAAAGTACTCACAAAACTTCAAATATGTGATCTTACAGATTCAGTAGACCGACACCTTTCACAGAAGTTGAACACTTTAATCAGTAATATGGACTGCAGTGATGTCTCTCATACGATGCTAATGGTCAATCAGACTTGCCAAAAACTATAAAAGCAGCAGCAACAATAATGGTAAATGAGAGGCTGAACATTTGACTTTGACCCCCAATATACCAAGAAGAACTTTTTCCTGCCAAAACAAATGTAGCAAATTCTTTAAGTAAATCAAATGTAAAGGCAAATGCCACTTACTCGCACAAAAATGCATCTGCTTCATCAATGAAAAGCAGCAAACCCCTGTTGGACTTCTTGGCCCAATCAAACAACTGGTGTATCTTAGAAACAGCCTGTGAACCCAGTGGTGCAACATCTCCACCCGTCATCAATGCATAATCAAGCCCCTGGGAGCATGTCAAACTATATTAGAAACACATAAATGGAACTGGGACATTCTTACTAAGCCACTTCTTATCAAACTTCTAAAACATATGGAATGTACAATTCACTGAAGTCAGTTTTAAGATATGGCACAAGCAAGCAGTTGTGCACTACACTAAAAAATAAATATAAGAATTTGAATAAAAACCAACATGAGAAAATAATAGGCTCCGATCTCATACAGATTCGCTTGCAAGCTCTTTTGCAGCCATTGTTTTCCCTGTCCCTGGAGGTCCATAGAAAAGCATGTTTCGAAATGGTGCCTGATGGAATTTCGTATTGGTGGTAGCACTACCCAACTGCTGAATTTGTTTCTGAAGAGAAGGGTTCAAGATGACATCACCAAACCCATNCTTGCAGCCATTGTTTTCCCTGTCCCTGGAGGTCCATAGAAAAGCATGTTTCGAAATGGTGCCTGATGGGATTTCGTATTGGTGGTAGCACTAGCCAACTGCTGAATTTGTTTCTGAAGAGAAGGGTTCAAGATGACATCACCAAACCCATTCCCATTTTGCAAGGCAGACCCTTGATCAGCACCACGTGAGAGAGTGCTCATGGCATGTGGAAACATGCCTGACCAAGGGAATTTTTCCCTAGAAGACTCTCTGATCAATGATGGTTGTCCTAGTATTCTATCCACATAACTCCAAATCACCCTTGCGCCTTCTCTGCATTTGAGAAACAGACTTGCAGAAGTCATAACAGAGCCAATGAATGAAGCTGGTTATAATACTTGAAAAGATAAGAACAATAATATCCATCACCACAATTGCAACAGAAGAATTGCTACTAGCCTACAACTGCCACAAGAAATCTAATGCACCTAACTACATGCAATAGTACAGCTACAGAACACAACCTGAACCTGAGATTGTCTCGTAAGCTAAAATGAGATGCACGATTCAAAAGGTTCAGAAGCTCACTTGCCAGATATTTCTGAATTTGGAAGGTAATAGCAAATGTACCATCACGTACTTCAGCAGCTCACTTGCCAGATACAACAGAGAAATGGATGTCTAACCTAGAAAATCGACTTTAACAAACACAAATGCATTCTTCAGAAGGCTTGAACTTTTGCGTCTCCAGAAATATGCTATCAGATGCAAGAGTATACTCCAGTTTTCTTACCAAGCCATGTCTGGACAACAAAACACTCTCTGCGAGCATGCAGATATATCAAACCTGTCAGCACACGTGCATCCATTACCCAGAAAGACTTGGCATAATACAGCAAGTCAACTATTCATTTTTCAACTTTTGCTACATCTATATAAGATGGTCAAGAGCCCCTTCCAAAAGTTATAGGTCCCGAGTACGAGTGCCCCATAGGGCTAACACCATGAATTTATCCCAGTAAATACCACATGCATGCAGAACCAGGGAATGCATGAACCAGGGTGGACCAGGTGGGTGCTCCAAAAAAATAATAATTTGAATCCTAAGGTAACCTCCCTCAAATTCAAAGCTCAGGGCTTACAAATCCCAAAGGAAATATGAGAGAGGAATAACAATGACGACCAAAGACACAAAGACATTAGTGACTCAAAACTACACACCAGAACTAGTTGAAGTTTACAAAGGCATCACTCAACATTCAAGTAGCACACATGAGGAACATTTACACTATTTACATTTTACAACTATTTGATACCTTGTCATGTAGATACCTGCCGCAAGAGCTGTCACTCCACCAACAGCCACAACCAGCTTATTTTGATCTGTTAATATTGCCCGCAAACCACCTACAAGATATAGAGGGATAAAGAGGGTTCCCACCAAGAAACATGACAATGAAATTATCAAAACTTGTGACAACATGCTGGAGCAAGAAACAAACACCCCCTTCAGCAATTTTGGCATCAGATGTACTTTCAATGCATCACATGGTATACTGCGACACATGATGAGTTGCTCAGATTGCTATATTAATACACTAAGATATAGCAATTGTATACGTTTTTGGATTTTTCATAAAGATTCTAACAAATGTTTAGCCAGCCTGATTGCAATCCACTGAACTGGTGTATAGTTTGACAGCAATGAACAAGCAATGATAGAGCGAAAAATTCCTGCAGATTTTCTTGTATACTAAAGCCCCAGCAGAACAGATTACTCCAACAGAAAATTATAAGAGAATTTACCTCTGATATGATCAAAGGTTGTGTTTATAGCAGCAACCCATTTCTCTCCCTCTGCATTTGCACGTTCTACTAGCATTCGCCTGTTGACCTCTTCAGCAAGCTTAGCCTCATGGGCCCGCCCTGCCGCTTCAGCCATTGCCCTCACTCTAATTGTCTCACGTTCTATTTCAGCCTTTTCCCTTTCTGTTTGACGGCGCTGTGCTTGAATTTGTTCTTCCGTTGCTCGTCTTGCTGCCTCTTGCCTATTAGCAGATTCTTCTTGCATTTTTATGAGCCCTTGATTTCTTGCTCTTTGATGTTCATTTTCTGCCTGCAAAATTATGAGCAAATTTATCACCATCCAAAAGAGTCAGCTATCAATTGAATCTCACAAGCGTGTCTCATGCCTGCATCCTCTTCCTTGCCAATTCATCTTCATAACTAGCGATCTGGGATTTTATTTGAGCTTGTTGCTGAGCTAGCTTTTTCTGTTCATCATATACCACTCGTTGTCTCTCCTGCCAAAAAAAAATTGAGTCAATTATGAGATAGAAAAGTCAAAAACACATTCTGCTTGGATTGGCTGACAATCATGCCTGCCACACTTGAGGGATGCAAACCACATGCTAGCTTAAAAAAGTCTGAACTAGTGACGAACCATCCATTCCAAACAAGAGGGCAAGCAACAAACCATTAAGCAAATTTTATCTTTCTATTTCTAAATAGATATATGCTTCTTCTTTTTTTCCGAATTTCTGGAAAAAAAAATGAATTAAATAAACAAAGCTGATTGGTTTGGCACTTCCTAAAAGCATAGATAACACCTAAACAAGTCATTTCACAACCCCAAAGAACAAAAAACAGAGCAAAGTTGTCTCCGAAACCAGGAGACCAATCCTAAGAACCAAAACACTGCAACCTACAACCATTTACATACATGCCAAGGCACTGAAATCGAGATATAATGGCCAAATCGGATAAAGTATACAAGTGCCTGAATTCATAGAATTGTCATTCACAGAGAGAGAGAGAGAGAGAGATGCCCGTCATACAGTTTCAGCTCGAGTTTGCATTGCTTTGAACTCTGCCAAATTTGCAGCTAATTTCGTCTGCCTAGTCTCTTCTTGCTTCTTCATTACCTCAAAAACCTAGACCAATATCAATGGCTGCATTACCACCACAAAACATTAAAAAAATATCATGTTATTTTTCTAAGTCTAAAACCAACTCTTTTTGCAAACCAAGAACAATAAATCCCTCCCATAAAACATCAAAATTCAATAAACTAATTCTTATAAGGAAAATGCTATAATCTAAATTTGTATCCTAAATGAGTGGCTTCCATTAATTTATTCAATTGGGACTCACCGATCCAACTATTCTTGTGGATTTGGGATGCACATTTGAGATACAAATTTGAGATATATAGCATTGCTCTTCTTAGAAACGGCCCAAGATATTGCACATCTTCATAGCCATCAACCACAACTTCACTCCAAAACATAATAAATCCATGAAATACAATTGCATCTAAAAAAAACTCCAAACCTTTTTGGCTTGCGCAGAACTAATAATTTCTCGCAGCGCCTTNTAGCCATCAACCACAACTTCACTCCAAAACATAATAAATCCATGAAATACAATTGCATCTAAAAAAAAACTCCAAACCTTTTTGGCTTGCGCAGAACTAATAATTTCTCGCAGCGCCTTAGCTCCCCTCTCCAATGCCTCGGGATCGAACCCAGCCGCAGTAGTCCGTGGGTTATCATTGCGAACCCGTGGGGATTCGGGATTCGCTGCCAGTGCCGGTGCCTGGGCTGGCTTCGCGGAATCAGGAGAAACCTGATGAGATATCGAAGGCAAAGAGGAGAGGAAGAAGAAAAGGGAGAAAAATTGAAAGGAGCATCCGCATAGGCATGTTCAAGACCTAAGGTCGTAGAGGCTAGGGCTGAGATAAGCCCTGCAACAGGAAAAGCTTTTGTCATTTCTATTTCTCTCTAAACCCACCCCCTACCCAAAAGAATAGAGTAAACTGAGATTTAAGACTCAAAGACTGTAAGTACTACTGACTGAATTTCAATTGACTTACATCACTACCTTCCCTTGCGGTTTGAAGGGCAAGGAAGAGAAGGGAGGGAGGGAGGGAGAGGGGGGGCTGTAGCTGTGACAGGCTCCATACAATACAATATAATACAAACGGAGTTTGAAGAAGAAGAAAANAGGGGGGGGGGGCTGTAGCTCTGACAGGCTCCATACAATACAATATAATACAAACGGAGTTTGAAGAAGAAGAAAAAGGAGGCGGCAAATAGAATTGAGAATAGAGACACAAGTGGGACAAGTTTCAGGGCTTTTGCGGGTTTTTTGTAACCTTTTCTTTTCCGAGTAAAAAAATGGCGGTTTTGGGGTCGGTTTTTATATTTCCCACGGCTTGAATTTTGAACCCGCTCCAAAAACTGACCCGGAGCTACAACTTGCAGAAGATTTGAACAGAGGATGGATTTGGTCTGCTGATAACCGGGTTTGTTTTTTGGCTTTTTGTGTAAGTCAGCCACTAGGGTTTTGTTGGTGACAATGGCAGTAACAGAGACAGTATTATTATTAGGTATTAAGTAAATATAAAAATATTTAAAGCAAAAAAATAAATAAACAATGTCTAGCTTTAAAATTTTATACTGGGACTTAAGATGAAGATTAACATAGAGATTAGTAACGTTTAATTTCATTAAAGTTATCTAATGGAAGTTTTCAATTAAAGTTGTTTCATGAGGTTTTGTCCAATTGGGTTTTGCCATGAAATCCTTGCTAAACAACTTCCAAAATTCTCTGGAGCTGATAAAAAGTTCAACTGTTCAATCAACTTACAAGGCAACAATGGAGTTTATTACTTCTTCCCCAATTGGTTGGTGTACTGTTCAACACAATTGTTTGTCTCTCTCTCTCCAGAGCACCCTTTGATGCGTTACGTTTCTCTTCATCTCCAATTACGCCACACGCATATTCGAAATGCTTTTCTAACTCAAGCAAACAACAGCCAAGACACGAGCTCATGATTTCTTCGTAATGAATTATTACTGATGGTGTTCTAGGCCAAAATATGGACCAAATGCTAATTGATGTGTCCAAGATTTGTGTGTGTGAGGGTGAGCTGTGGAAGTGAGCCCGAGAGCTCAAGTTAGGATGATTATCTGAGCTATAGCTAAGAGATAAAAGAAAGTGAAAAATTATAATGATTCACCAGTTACGAAACCTAGCAAGATTATGGGCCTATTGGATTTTGGGTCGAATAACAAGACCCATGAATAATCCAGCCTATGGACACCCCTAATATTGGTCATGGGGTGCCATATATTAAGCATCATCAATTACCATACAAGTCATGCAGTGGTCAGTTAAATGTGGTGGGGGTGTAGATTATGCCCTGAAAGCCTAAGAAGTCCAAAGGAGTTCCATGAGAACTTTAGATTGGCTTTCCCAANTGTGTCCAAGATTTGTGTGTGTGAGGGTGAGCTGTGGAAGTGAGCCCGAGAACTCAAGTTAGGATGATTATCTGAGTTATAGCTAAGAGATAAAAGAAAGTGAAAAATTATAGTGATTCACCAGTTACGAAGCCTAGCAAGATTATGGGCCTATTGGGTTTTGGGTCGAGTAACAAGACCCATGAATAATCCAGCCTATGGACACCCCTAATATTGGTCGTGGGGTGCCATATATTAAGCATCATCAATTACCATACAAGTCATGCAGTGGTCAGTTAAATGTGGTGGGGGTGTAGATTATGCACTGAAAGCCTAAGAAGTCCAAAGGAGTTCCATGAGAACTTTAGATTGGCTTTCCCAAGCAAGAGCCAATAATAAAAACTAGCACCGCCTAATTATTAATAACAATATACCATGCAGAAACAAGCAAAACCGTACCTATATCCTCCAACATAATCACCTCACTCGATAAGCGATGCTCCAAGGCTGAGAACCAAAATTCATACCAACACGTACATATAGATTCTGCATCACATTCTCATACCATTGCATCCAACACTTGATCCCCACCGCTAGATATGTTGGGATTGAATATTTTTTCATATATATCATCGAGCAAACCACCCAAGCTCAAACATGAATTACTTACACAAAATGTGCATTATCAATGAATAAAAGTCTTAAGTGTTAAAGCAACGGGGGCAAAATAAGAATAAAATCTCCAGTCCTCTTTGTGATGGTTTAGTCATTGACCTTCATATCAACACTTCCTAACTGGTCTGGTACCCACATATCAAAGGCCTCACCTGTTCCACATGCGAAATTTCTGTGTAGAGGAAATTCAGAAGGTGATAAGATCATCCTTTGGTGATTGCTGCTTTCTTTTATCATGCCCCACTTTGGATGTTCCACCCGCTTTCTTACCAAAGATCATCTCGTCAAGATCATCCATCATGTCATCATTGTTCCCTCCCTGGGCTCCACCTCGAGAGCCAGCTGGTTTTCTGACCAGAGCATCTTCTTTCACTAAGCGAGGTGATTCATCAGGCTCAATCACCACAGGTATCATTGCAGGTTCCAGCTCTGGTGGAACCACTGAAGATTTCTTCATATCTTCGTACTTTGATAGGACTTTCTGGATTTCATCATTCAAATTTAAGGCTTCAAAGAGCAAGGCCTCATTATCCCCAGCGGTATCTATGATTCTCTGCACAGTAAACTGGGACTGGCGACACTGTTGTACAAGTGTGGTTGTCAAGTCATCCTGCCAAAGCAATGCAGAAGTGGTTAAAAATGTAAACGAAATATTTGAATCAGAAATGATATATCTGCCCAGCAGCAAGAGAACACGCAAGAAGACCTCCAAATTTTAATCAGGGAAAAAATAATTTTCCAACTGCTAATATTCCTAAAACTCAACAAAAGATGTGTATTGGTGCAAAGCTAATTATATGAGATGAATAGCAATTCCTTAACATCTGTACACTAGGCTGGGCATAAGTTTAGGCAGTTTTTATGGGCCAGATACAACAGCTGTATCAATTGCTATCACAGAAGTCACATGACCAAAAAGGAGTTTAATTACCCCATATCACTGGTTCTATGAGATTATTAGAATGTTACCTTGGCAAAAAGTTGGAACACCAGGAAGAGGTCTGTGTCCCGCATTACAAATTTACCAAGCCAATTATGAGGATGAGAGAACTCTGAAAAATGATTTATTGTGCATGTTGTACGAAGCCTATGTGCAACTCATCACTTAAGACTTCCCCAAAGGCCTCTCATACTTGTTAGCAAACTATAGTCTAGACGTCAATGTATTATTACAGTGGCGATAAGATAACAAGTACCTCTAAAGCATCTTGGTGCGGTGAAGAGGATATGACAGTGGCTAGAAGCTCAACACTGTTTCGTGCCACATCAAATGCTTCTTTTGTTTGTTCAGCTGAAAAGCTTTGCACAGGAATATCATGATGGATATGCTGGGCAGGACTAGCATCTGAATCAGAAGCTAAAACTGATTGGGGAGGAGTAAATATAGGAGCCAAACTCTCATTATCACGACCAGGAAACCGCATACCTCTGGATTTCAAACTCTAAAAAAGAATAAAAATAGAAGCATCCGAAAAACCAAAAAAGATTTTTTAGTAAAATGATTGATCAACAGTGCCTATCAAGCATTTGGTTATTTTGAGGATGATTTTTCTTGGCAACAAACCCAACAAATAGGAGACAAAATGGAATATTGTCTATTCTTATAGGGAGTGTGTTTGTTAATCCAAATTCAGTACTTAAAATGAATGTATTTGGCATTTATTAATTAAGTTTGTTTGATAACTAAAATTTCAACTCTCGTAATATGTTAAGTACTCTTTTAAAATAGGCTATAGTATTAAGTAAGAGATCTCTTACTTAATTTTGAAAGCTAAAAGTAAGGAATAAAATTATTTTTAATAACATTTATAATATGACAATTATACCTCGAAAAAATTTTACAATCCTATTAAAACTCTAATTAGTGTTATCTTTAAAACTTCTAACCTATCTATCCTTCTTGTCATTCGTCTTATTACTATTTTTGATTAGACGTTATTGTTCACTTATTGTGTAATTTAATTTGCTATTATTCACTTATTGTGATTCGATTATTTATTTGTCGTTGTTCTTTTTTTTTTTTAATCAGATGTTATTATTCAATTTATTATTGATTTAATATATTGTCATTTTTTATTAGATAAAAATATATTTTATAAATATTTTTAAATTAAAAAATAAAAGGGTAAAACTGAAAATTAATTTATTTTCAGACGTCAGTTCTGTATAGTTATCAAACAGTTTAGTTTAATTCAGTATTTAATTTCAGTGAATGCCAAACAATCCACAAATTTAGTATTCAGCTTTCAACTTTCAATTTTTAGACTTCAACTTTCAGTTTTATCAAACACCATCTTCACTTGCAATTTTAAAAAAAAAGGGAAGGAATTATGAATAAATAGGCTGCTCAAGCTGTAGGAATACCTTGTATGTCTCTTCATAAACAGGCAAATACCGGAGCTCATTAGAGGACTCCCCCCATGCTTCGATCAGCATCAGAGCCTTGTTCCTATTTTTAATAACTGTCTGAGGATCATCAATCAACTTCACCATCTCATCAAGCACCCGCTCGGCCGCAACCTCTGAAAATGCTTTCTCACAATTTTTAACAAGTGTCTCAAGCAACACCAGAGCCAAGTACTGAACCCTGGGGCTCTTCAAAATGATCCGCTTCTTTATCCCGCGAATCAGTTCAACACTACTAATCTTGTTGTGATTAATCATGTCGCAAAGCTCGAGATTCGTGGACCAATCAGGCTCATCTAGAGTTTCAGCTGTTGCTTCTTCAACGAGCTTATCAACCTGATTTGGGCCTTGGAAGAATTCTTTCATCTTGAAGCTCATAGAGCTCATGCCAGCACTGATCTTTTGGCTGACCTCAGACCCTTCGAGCTTCAAGCGCTCACCAAAGGCACTGAGTTTCTCCATCAAATTGTCACTCATCTTTTAGAGCCCTAGCTCTAATGGCTCCCACAAATCTACAAATTTCTTCTATTCTTCAAAACCCTTCTCACTAACTTCCACGAAAAAAAAACCAATAAACATGCAAAACTTAAAAGAATCGAGGGACATGACACCCAAATCAAATCAAAATCAAACCAAAAATAAAATTTAGCTCTTATTAGTCACTATGAATAACCAAAAATGGAAGAGATCAGATTCCAAACAACAAAAAATAAAATTGCGTAGAAGCAAGCACATTGAATTATCTATTAATGGCGAATAAAGAATTCTAAACAATTCACATAAATTCTTGAATTTAAACAATTCTTGATGCTATCTCGTGTGATCAAAAAGTCAAACACATGCTATTCACTAAATCTCAGAATTCAAGAAAAAAGTACAAGAATTACTTAACATATAAAATCTAATGATCAGATCAGAGAATAAATGTTATGGAGCGACGCAAACGCAAATGCAAAATGAGTACCTTGGAATTGAAGGTGAAAAGCTTGGAACGTTGGCTGATTGCGTGTTGAGCCACGACCAGGATGCACGACTTCACCCAGGACCAGGAGGAGTCAAGCAGACGTTGCGTCCTTCGTATGGTATGTATTATATATATGTACAAGCAAATACACCTAACACACATGAGGGTCTTCTATAGTGTGGCACCACCGCTTTATTGCCGATGGAGCTTCACCCTTGCACATCATCCAACCATCTCCTTCAATTTTTTTTTTTATATACACTTTTTTTTTTCGCTCTCCACAAAAAATAGAGTGAGAGGGGGAGACACGTGGTAATATTGATATCATCACATTCCCGTTAAGTCACACTTATATTTGGGTTGGGTATTTCCTTTGAATTTACGCAATTCTAAGAAGATATTTAACATTGACTTAAATTTAAGTAAAAAAATTGATTTAATATAAAAAATTTTAATAAAAAAACTTAAATTTAAAATAAAATAAATTTAAATTTAAATTTAAATAAAAATAAATTCAAATTTAAAGTAAAAACACAACTGTCACCGTCATAGTACACTCTTAACACACTCACATGTTCTCTCTCTTAGCCTACTAGTGCCATCGTCACCAACAAATCACAACTGTCACAATCATAGCACCACAATCAAGACCACACAACCATCTTTTAGGTATTTCTCTCCATCCCTTCTTTTTGTTTCTCACTAAAATGTTTGTTGAGATGCCCAAAACTCAGACTCCAATCATAATGGCCACGACGTATTTGTTGAAATGCCTAAGAGACCAGCATAAGCAAATCACACCCATACTCACACCTACTACTGTCTACAAGCACATCTCTCTACACCCTCTCCTTCCACCCTTATCATACACAAACAACACAGACCCAAACCCCTCAGCCATCAGACACAAACCCACACAAAGCCTCTCGGCCAACACAGAAACACTCACAAGCAACATACACACACTTGCAACCCACTCCTCAGCCACGCACACATACTGTGAGTTTGAGTGTATTTTTTCTACCATTTTAAATTTTTTTATGCAATTTTTAATGTGTCATGAATTTTGTGACTGGGTCAATTTTGAGGTAGTTAATTTATGGATAGTGAATTTTGTGAAATTTTGTGAATTGAAGTGTTATTTGAAATTGGACTATTAATGTGTTGCTATTGTGTTTTTGCTTTTAAACGTTCATGATGCCAACACACGACACACAAAAAGAAAATACAAAATCAAATTCTAACTCTAATGTTTTGCTTTGGTTTAATCTATTATGTTGAATTTTGTTATGATCTTCTAGGCATTTGTTGCAGTGGTGCTAGGTGGTGATGGTTTTGGAAAGATCACGTAAGTGACTTTTAGTTCCTTTTTTTTTCTTTTTCCTGTTTGGTTAGTTGTGTAATTTGGAGTGTTCCTGATTTAATATAATTTTTTTTTTGAATTTTGGTGGTTGGAGTATTGGTTGATGACAACTGTTGACGGCTGCCCATCTATACCTCAGGTAACCCACTGTGAATTGCTCACCCTATCTAATTCTATTTGTGTTCAATTATGGTTTTCAGATTTGGTTGGTCAAATGTTTTTGCTCGGGTTTAACAACCCTGTCAAAATCCCCAAACATATGGACATCGAAGATGAGCTGGGCTTGCGAGCTCTTTTAGTTTTTCCCCTCTGAGAATTGGGGTTTTGTGGCTACAATAAGAGGTTAGTTGCTATAAACCAAGGGGGCTTAGGGAGGTCAGTATCTCCCTAAAAACTTAATAGAATAAAAGTACACTTTTTAAAATTATTGGGATAGAAGTATATCTTTTAAAAAAACAGTCATAAAAGCCTTTTTACCCCTACTATANCCTCCCTAAAAACTTAATAGAATAAAAGTACACTTTTTAAAATTATTAGGATAGAAGTATATCTTTTAAAAAAACAGTCATAAAAGCCTTTTTACCCCTACTATAAATAGTGCATACCTAATTGAATGTAAGACTTCAAAATTAGAATGTGATACACACACACACACACACACATATATGTATATATATAATAATATTAAACAGTAAAATAGTAATATCAAACAGTAACACATTTAACAAAAAAAAATAGTAATATCAAATAGTAACATGTTCAACAAAAAAAATAGTAACATCAAAAATTTAATCTTTGATGCTATTATTTTTTTGTTGAGCGTGTTACTATTTCTTTGTTTGGCGTGTTACTATTTGATATTACTATGTGTGTGTGTGTATCTATATAATAAAACAGGAATATATTTGAATTTTATCTCAGTCATATTTTTTCCCTCAAAACCATCATCAATCACTTANTATGTATATATATAATAATATTAAACAGTAAAATAGTAATATCAAACAGTAACACATTTAACAAAAAAAAAATAATAATATCAAATAGTAACATGTTCAACAAAAAAATAGTAACATCAAAAATTTAATCTTTGATGCTATTATTTTTTTGTTGAGCGTGTTACTATTTGATGTTACTATTTCTTTGTTTGGCGTGTTACTATTTGATATTACTATGTGTGTGTGTGTATCTATATAATAAAACAGGAATATTTGAATTTTATCTCAGTCATATTTTTTCCCTCAAAACCATCATCAATCACTTATCTCACCCATCATTATTTTGTTAGACTCAAACGTCAAATCGTATCATTCATTTCTATCATATATTTAATTATTTATATATTTTTTTCTCTAAAAATATCATATCACTCATTTCTATAATATATTTAATTATTTAATATTTAATTAATTTGTAGTTAATGTATTTAAAAAAAATTTAATATAGTTGAATCAATTTTTTAGACACTTGAATTTTATATTTTATCATGTCTTCAAGTACGGGTTATGACTAGTATATATATATATGGAATTTCGAAATTCAAATGATACACAAATATCAAAAGAAATCTTGAAAGTCTCACATTCTAATATTTAGATATTGGAAATATAAAAGCTGTCAATTAGGTATGCATTATTTATGGTAGGGGAATTGTGGAATACATTTTAGAAAGAATTTGAAAATGTTTTAAAATGTGTACTTATTGACAATTATTTGATAAAAAAAAAGGACTTAAAGGAGGATAAATTTGAAAGTGATACTTTAAACCAAATAAAATTTGAAAAAGATACTCACATCCCAGTATCTCTAAACCAAGCAGGGTTGTTAGTGTGTTTGCTTTCAATTGTTTAAGATTTCACTTTCAATATTGGAGGGGTGGAGCATTTTTGGGTGAGACTAGCAGCCAAGGCTGCGGTTTTTGAAAAGCAAGTTTGGTTAAAAATCCAAAAAATCAGCTCATGAAATTTTTAAGCAAGTTGACTTCGTGCGACAAAATAATCAAAATAAACAAGTTGGCATTTCTTTTTTGTAGATTCTACTCGTTTATGTAGCATACAAAGCTATTAGTGATTTGGAACTAATAGGTTCATTCGAGAAGAGACGTGTGTTGGGTTTTTTTTTTTAATACATTTTCTATGGCAATTGTGACGATGATTAACTTGACTTAGACTTTTTTGTGTTTGGTGGTGGAAATTGTTGATAATTTTTAGAGAAATTTATTGTAAATTTAGTTCAAGTTTTCATTTGTTAGCCAGTTTGGTGTTTTTATATTCAATTTCTTAAAGAAAGCAAAATAAATTCCTGTAAAATAAGTTCCTTGCATTAATGAAAGGCCTTGATGAATCAAAGTTCATTTTTTTGCTTGAGTTAAAAAAGCCAAAAAGGTGTACTAGGCTTAGATTGAAGGTGGGAATTGAAGTTCCAACAGTAGAGTTTAGTCTTTTTTGCAATTCTCTTTTATTTTTTTCAACTCTCTTTTCTTTCTTTTTATTTTACAGCTATAAACAAAGCAAAAAAAAATTGGAAGACTGTTTGGATTTTTTATAGAAATTTCATCTGCTAAAAAATTTTCATTATTTGAAGTTGTCTTCATTTTTTTTTCTGTAATATTTGCCATTTGTTGGGTTTGATCTTTGCAATCTCATTCAAAAAATGTTTTCTATCTGCTTGAGTGCTTTTGATTTAATGTCATTCTGATTTAAAATTTAGAAGGTCAAAAAAATGAAGCTAAGCTGATTTTGATTGCTTTTGATTTAATGTAATTCTTTTTAAAATTTAGATATTCAATCATTGCCCAATGACACATGTTGAAGGCTGTGTGACTGTACCTTAGGTAACCCATTCATCGTAGTATTTGAAAATCATGATTCTTGCATTCTAATTCCATTTGGGGTGGATAGTTGTTATCATGTTTTGTTTTATTAAGTTTGTATAAGGAGGCTCATGAATAAGTTTTTTACTATGAATTAATGGGCAGTGGTTTAAGGTCTAAATTCAAGAACTTAGCATGATTTTGATGGGATGTAGTGACAAAGACATGTTTGTTTTCTCTTTTACATGCTTGCAAATTGGGTAAGAATGCTATGAAATGATGTTTGAAATTGATATTTCTTTGAATATGTTACCAAAAATTTTCATTGTTTGCATAGTGTTACATGCTCTATTTGGTTGCTGAATACTATGAAGATATAAGGTCATAAACTTTCAAATGTTAATGCTTTAATTATTAGGACTTAACTGATTTTTTTTTTTTNGACTTTAGGCGGCTCAACAGCCTCCAGGTCGACACATGTGAGATTCTAGCTGTTATGGAGTTCAAAGGACGCCTGGGACTGGAGCCGAGAGATAATAGCTCGGAGGAGCCGAGTATGCTAGCTGACATTCGCAGTTAATATGACTTGACCACTCATTTTATAGCGATGTGGGTGACTGATACTAGGCCATTAATGAGCCCCTTCATCCTCAAAGCCTAAGCCTGCAGTCATGATGGCTATACATTAATAGCCCTTGCGCCAAGTGTACCTCCTCGGTGTACCCTGAGGTATTGTTCCCCNAGGGAGGAGTTAAATGAGGTCGAGTCGTGCTCAGAGGCGATAGCTGCGGCATCATTTCGGTTGGAATTGTCCTGAGACACTAACCTCTACAAATATCTTACTAAGAAAGCACCAGGAGACATGAAGGACCTGATGGCTCAAATAAACAAATACGTTAGGGTGAAAGAAGAATCCATCGTGNGGCTCGGAGGAGCCGAGTATGCTAGCTTACATTCGCAGTTAATATGACTTGACCACTCATTTTATAGCGACGTGGGTGACTGATACTAGGCCATTAATGAGCCCCTTCATCCTCAAAGCCTAAGCCTGCAGTCATGATGACTATATATTAATAGCCCTTGCGCCAAGTGTACCTCCTCGGTGTACCCTGAGGTATTGTTCCCCAGGCATTGAACGCTCAGTAGTAGGTGTTAGGCGCTGATCAAAGACACTTGAGTGCTTGGGAATAACCATAAGTGCTTGGCATGTCCCCGAACACTTGTCCTATCATCCTAGCATTAAATATGTGAAGATTTGGGTGGAGAACGCTCAGATCTTGTGGGTAAGAGTGTCATGCATTGAATGTTTAGATAGGACTTGAGGCCTTTGCACTCATTATTAATCCAGGTATAAATACTGTTCAGAAAAATGAACAAATGTACGCAAGACTAAACTAAGATAAAGAATACACTGTGCTCAAGCCTCCTATCCTGTACTGACTTAAGTTTCGGAGGGGATAAGCCGGATGTTCACCCGGCCCCTTTCTGACCCTGTGGTTGTTTCAGATTCACCATACAGGAGACCGCTATCTCAATTTATTGTAGAAAATCTCCCATGTAATTTGGCTCTGTCTGTGGGAAAGACCAACTTTTTCCCATAGCGGTTGCATCATGGTGGTGAACGCACGATCCCAAGGTGATGAGGGAGGGAGTTTACGCGTGAGCAACGCGAAGGCTGCCCAGCTCCCAGTGGTCACAGAATCAGGCCCCTTGGACCAATCAAATGGAAGTGGGCATGCCTCGCAACAAACATTCCCCGTGAACCAGGGCCTTGGGGGGTAAGGCCTTTTGGCTCACGATATCATCGAGTTGGTAGAGAAACGGATGAGAAATCGCATCAAGCAACTTCAGAAGGATAATGCTAAGGTGCGACGGCGGCTCAATGGTTTCGAGCGGTCGGGGAATGCCAGTTGGCAGAGCGGTGAACGAGGGGACCGGAGTCTCAATCGAGGTAACTCTAGGGATGTAAGACGAAAGGCCCTCGGGGGAAGTATGCTTAGGCAGAAGTATGCGTGGGCACATGGTCGAGAGGCGTAACCCACGAAGCTAGGGGAGGCCCTATCCCGAGGAGGGATTAGAGTGGGATCACCACAAGGTGGGCCTATCCCGATGTGACCTCCGCCACAGGATACCAGGAGGTGCCGACATAATCGAGTCCCAAACGGAGTCCACGGTAAAGGGGCCGAGAGAAGGAAAATCCCGAAGGGACCCCCGCCCGAGCTTCAATGACAGACGTCAGAGACCCGAACCCAAGGGAGACGAAGATGAGCAAATTAGTCCTCCGTTTGTGCGGGCAATCCAGGATACAGAATGCCAAAGAAGTTCACCGTCCCTCTGTTCAAGGTCTACGATGAAAGGACAGATCCTGAGAGTCATCTGCAACAATACAAGTTGTTGATGTCCATCTACGACACCGATCACAGAGTGCTATGCCGAGTCTTCCCTATGAGCTTGGGAGACACTATCATGAAATGGTATGAGAACCTGCCCTCTGAGAGCATCAGGTCCTGGAGGCAAGAGGTTGACCTCTTCGTGGCTCAATTCATCATCAGCAGTAAAAGGTCGAAAGAGATTGGCGCATTATTGACGCTCAAAAGGAGAGGTGGAGAGTCCCTCCAACAATACGCAATCCGGTACAGGGAGGAGTTAAATGAGGTCGAGTCGTGCTCAGAGGCGATAGCTGCGGCATCATTTCGGTTGGAATTGTCCTGAGACACTAACCTCTACAAATATCTTACTAAGAAAGCACCAGGAGACATGAAGGACCTGATGGCTCAAATAAACAAATACGTTAGGGTGAAAGAAGAATCCATCGTGCCCGAGAGCAGGGCCTAGTGCCGACTAGGGAAAAGGAGCAACCTGCAAGGAGAGGTGCACCCACCCCCTTGAGTCGCTTGTCTTTTCAAGGGATCAATACGGTCTTCAAGGAGCTCATTTATAAGATGATATATAAAATAAAGGATAAACCCTACTTCAAGTGGCCTCCCAGGATGCAAGGGGACCTATTAATGAGAGACTCAACGTCCCTGTGTTCTTATCATAAGGATGTGGGGCACTTGACCAAAGACTGCATGGTATATAAGTCCTTCCTCGAATAGTTGGTCCGAGAAGGTCATCTTGGAGAATTTATTGATAAGAGGCCCCATGGGGGGTCAGCCGAAGAAAGGGCCAACGCGCCTCAGGAAGTAGCGCATGTGATTGGCGTCATACACGCCTGCACCTTTTAGAGACCCACGTATAACTCCCTTCGAGCCGAACTACAGAGGGTCTCACAAGCCATAAGGGTGGATAAAAACAAGTGTGAAGGGCCGTCGTCCAAGAAGCCACGACATGATGCCGAGGTCATTCACTTTTTCGACGTCGATCTGGGCGGGTTGGTGCTCCCGCATGAAGACGTATTGGTGATCACCCTACAGGTCGACAAGTGTAATGTCAAAAGGATTTTGGTGGACTCAAGCAGCACATCCGAGGTAATGTATGACGACCTCTTTCACAAGATAGGGTTCTCACATAAAAACCTAGAACCTGTAAAGACCCCCTCATAAGCTTCAACAGTTCCAGCGCCCCCCCCTCGAAAAAATCACTCTTATGGTGCGTGTCAGGATCGTCACTATCCCAGTTGAGTTCATAGTGATAGACTCAGATTTCCCAGCTGAGGTCAAGAGCGTGATCCCGAATTGTTGGTTGCGAAATAACAATCACAGTCCGGTCAGCCTGGGGTGGATGAACATGTTTCGGAGCTAGCCGACCGTTCCACGAAAGCTCTACTCAAAGTTTTTTTGAGCCTTGACAATGAGGATAGGTACTTTTTGATAGGGGCGTCACTAGGCGATGCCGAGAGGTCTGGCATGACTTTATTCTTGGGCCAAAACGCCGACGTCTTTGCATGGACGCAAGCCGAGATGACAAGAATAAGTGCCGAGGTGATAACTCATCGGCTCCATGTTGACCCGTCCTTCAAACCCGTGAGGTAGAAGGCTCGGAGAATAGCACCTAATCATGCGAAGGTCATAAATGAAGAAGTGGACAGGTTTTTGGGGGCAGGCTCCATCAGGGAAGTGCAGTTCCCCTAGTGGTTATCTAATACAGTGTGTGCCAAGAAAAATGAGAGAAAATGAAGAGTTTGCGTAGATTTCACTTGAACAAAGCGTGTCCCAAGGATGAGTACCCACTGCCGAAGGTTGATCAGTTGGTGGATGCAATTGCGGGCCACAAACGTATCTCCTTCATGGATACTCAGGTAGGTTACCACCAAATCCCTTTATATGAATCAGATCAAGAGAAAATGACGTTCATTACGCCCCAAGAGATCTACTGTTACACAGTGATCCCGTTTAGGTTGACAAATGCAGGAACAACTTACCAATGTTTGATAAACAAGATTTTCAAATGGCAGCTCGACGAGACTATGTAAGTATACATTGATGATATGTTGGTAAAAAGCAAGGAGAATGTCGATCACCTTCAAGACCTCAGGATCACATTCATCATACTCCGAAAATATAACCTGAAGCTTAATGCCTCGAAGTGTGCTTTCGAGATGAGCTTAGGAAAATTCTTGGGATACTTGGTCACCCACAGGGGCATCGAGGCCAATCCTGAGCAGATACAAGCTGTGCGGAACGTCCAGGCGCCGAAGACCACCAAAGATATTCAGAAGTTAACTGGAATGCTGGCGGCCTATAACCGATTTATCTCTAAATCCACTGATAGTTGTAAACCGTTTTTCACCATGCTTAAAGGGGCGGCGAAGGGTACTTAGGATGAGGAATGTGGCCGAGTGCTTAAGGGGATTACGGAGTACTTGAAGAATCCTCCAACTTTGTCTGTCCTGGCGGCATGTGAAGTACTCAACCTCTATTTATCTATTCCAGAAGGGGCTATCAGTGGAGCCTTGGTAAGAGAAAGCAAGGGTTGTAAAGGCCCATCTATTTTGTGAGTAAAACCTTGCTTGACGCCGAAACAAGGTACTTGCCAACTAAGAAACTTGTTTTGACGCTAGTGTTTTCGGCGAGGAAACTTAGGCACTATTTCTAGGCTCACACCATAGAAGTCCTAACTGATCGGCCTCTCAGACCCATTCTTCATAAAGCCAATATATCAGGAAGGGTTGCCAAGTGGGCTGTGGAATTAGGGGAGCTCGAGATAAGGCACAAATCCCATACTTCGATTAAAGGGAAGGTCCTTGCCGATTTTATTGCCAAGTTTTCTGCGTCTAAGCCCCCACAAGAAAAAGCTCGTGATGACGACGTTTGGAGCCTGCATGTTGATGGGTCTTCGAACGCAAGAGGGGCAGAGATAGTTGTAGGACTGGCCAGTTCATGAGGATTCGTAATAGAGCGGGCTATCAGATTGATATTCAAAGTGTCTAATAATGAGGCAGAATACGAGGCGCTGCTTGCAAGACTCGATATTGCATGCTTAGTCGGTATTAGGCACCTCTGGGTTTTCTGCGACTCCCAGCTAGTAGTGAATTATATTAATGATGACTTCGAGGTTCAAGACAGCAAGATGAAGACATACCATCAGAAGGCGAAATCTAGAATGGAGAAGTTAGAAAAAGTGGAAGTCTCCCAAATTTTCAGAGATCACAACACCCACGCCAACGCGTTAGCCTGTTTAGCTTTAGCATTGGCCTTGGAGGTAACTCCGTGCATCATCATTGACAATCGGGAAAGCCCAAGCATAGAAGAGACAAAGGCCGAACAAGTTTTGCCAACTCAAATGCAAATACCTTCGGGGTGGATGAACCCCATAATCGCGTACCTGACGGAAGGAGTGCTCCCCGAGGATATCAAATAGGCTAGGAAGATCAAACTCAAGGCTCCCAAGTTCTGGATGTCTGCCGATCATCAAGTATATAGGAGACCATTTTCAGGACCACATTTACTCTGTGTCCCCGAGGATAAGGTGGACCTTTTGCTCTATGAGATCCATAAGGGTATCTGTGGGAGCCATACAGGAGGAAGATCCCTTGCACATCGAGCAATGACCCAAGGATATTGGTGGTCGTATATGCAGAAGGATGCAAAGAGCTACATTAAAAAATGTGACAAATGCTATAAATTTGCTCCCATTGTCCAACAACCAGTAGAAAATTTGAACTTACTAACGAGTTCTTGGCCATTCTCTCAGTGGGGAATGGACATTGTCGGACCTCTCCCAAGGGCAAGAAATTCTTGCTGGTGACAATTGATTACTTCACCAAGTGGATCGAGGCCGAGCCCCTAAGCCGTATTCGAGATGTAGAAATGAAGAAATTTGTATAGCAAAACATCATCACCCAGTTTGGAATCCCTCGGACCATCGTCTCTGATAACAAAACTCAATTCAACAGTGGCCCATTTAGAGAATTTTATTCAGGATTCGGAATATGCAACTATTACTCCACGCCAGCCTACCCCCAAAGTAATGGACAAACAGAGGTCTCAAACAAGACAGTGCTAGCTGGAATCAAGAAGAGACTTGAGAAGACAAAGAGAAAGTGGATCACGAAGTTACTCAACGTACTATGGGCCTATAGGACTACACCGAGGACGTTAACAGGAGAAACCCTCGTACACCATGACATATGGGGTCGAGACTGTCATTCTATTAGAAGTAGCGCTCCCAATGATATGAAGTCAAACCTTTGAGTAGGGAAACAATGATCAGACGCTTACCAAAGATCTCGACTTGGTTGAAGAGAGAAAAGAACTAGCCTCTATTAGATTGGCAAGGTAACAAGGGGAATTGTCAAGACAACACCAAAAGAAGGTCCGAACAAGGAGTTTCCAAGTGGGAGACTTGGTGTTACGTAAGGTGGTGGGCACTGTTTGGGAACCCACTGATGGGAAACTAGGCCCCAGTTGGGAAGGCCCTTACAAAGTGCTCGGTGTGGGGGCACATGTGCATACAGGTTACAAGATATGGGTGGTAACGATGTAGTCCAACCTTGGAATGTATCAAATCTGAAAAAATACTTCCATTAAACTAGATTTTAGGCTTTCCTTATGGATGAATGATCAACACGAGCCAAACGATCGGTCGTTAGGAGTACAGGGCCAAGGGGTGTCAGACTCCACCCTTGGAGCAACGCCCTCAAACGATCAACATGAGTCAAGTGCTCGGGTGTTAGGGGTACAATCCCGAGGGGTGTCAAACTCCACCCTTGAAGCAATGCCCTCAAAAGATCAACACGAGCCAAACGCTCGGTCGTTAGGGGTACGACCGCGAGGGTGTCAAACTCCATCCTTGGAGCAACGCCCTTAAAAGATCAACACGAGTCAAATGCTCGGTCGTTAGGGGTATGACACCAGGGGTGTCAGACTCTACCCTTGGAGCAACGCCCTTAAAAGATCAACACGAGTTAAGCGCTCGGTCGTTAGGGGTACGGTCTCAAGGGGTGTCAGACTCCACCCTTGGAACAATGCTCTCAAAAGATCAACACGAGTTAAACACTCAGTCGTTAGGGGTATGGCCCCAAGATGTGTCATACTCCACCCTTGGAGCACGCCCTCAAAAGATCAACAAGTCAAGCGCTCAGTCATTAGGGGTACAACCCCGAAGGGTGTCAGACTTCACCCTTGGAGCAACGCCCTCAAAAGATCAACGAGTCAAGTGCTCGGTCGTTAAGGGTATGGCCCCGAGGGATGTCAGGCTCCACTCTTAGAGCAACGCTCTTAAAAGGTTGAGCCTGACGCTCGGGTGTCAGGGGGTACAGCCCTGAAGATTGTAAAATTTGTAGAATGCACAAGGAATAAGTCAGCAATAAAAGAAATTAGAGCATAATTAGAAAAGAAAACTTACTAACCAAAAAGGGGCTTTGCGTCCCCTAAGGCATACAACAGGGAAGGAAATTACATAGAAGGAGTGCAAACAAAAATCGNTGTTTTGACGCTAGTGTTTTCGGCGAGGAAACTCAGGCACTATTTCTAGGCTCACACCATAGAAGTCCTAACTGATCGGCCTCTCAGACCCATTCTTCATAAAGCCAATATATGAGGAAGGGTTGCCAAGTGGGCTGTGGAATTAGGGGAGCTCGAGATAAGGCACAAATCNTAGGCACTATTTCTAGGCTCACACCATAGAAGTCCTAACTGATCGGCCTCTCAGACCCATTCTTCATAAAGCCAATATATCAGGAAGGGTTGCCAAGTGGGCTGTGGAATTAGGGGAGCTCGAGATAAGGCACAAATCCCATACTTCGATTAAAGGGAAGGTCCTTGCCGATTTTATTGCCAAGTTTTCTGCGTCTAAGCCCCCACAAGAAAAAGCTCGTGATGACGACGTTTGGAGCCTGCATGTTGATGGGTCTTCGAACGCAAGAGGGGCAGAGATAGTTGTAGGACTGGCCAGTTCATGAGGATTCGTAATAGAGCGGGCTATCAGATTGATATTCAAAGTGTCTAATAATGAGGCAGAATACGAGGCGCTGCTTGCAAGACTCGATATTGCATGCTTAGTCGGTATTAGGCACCTCTGGGTTTTCTGCGACTCCCAGCTAGTAGTGAATTATATTAATGATGACTTCGAGGTTCAAGACAGCAAGATGAAGACATACCATCAGAAGGCGAAATCTAGAATGGAGAAGTTAGAAAAAGTGGAAGTCTCCCAAATTTTCAGAGATCACAACACCCACGCCAACGCGTTAGCCTGTTTAGCTTTAGCATTGGCCTTGGAGGTAACTCCGTGCATCATCATTGACAATCGGGAAAGCCCAAGCATAGAAGAGACAAAGGCCGAACAAGTTTTGCCAACTCAAATGCAAATACCTTCGGGGTGGATGAACCCCATAATCGCGTACCTGACGGAAGGAGTGCTCCCCGAGGATATCAAATAGGCTAGGAAGATCAAACTCAAGGCTCCCAAGTTCTGGATGTCTGCCGATCATCAAGTATATAGGAGACCATTTTCAGGACCACATTTACTCTGTGTCCCCGAGGATAAGGTGGACCTTTTGCTCTATGAGATCCATAAGGGTATCTGTGGGAGCCATACAGGAGGAAGATCCCTTGCACATCGAGCAATGACCCAAGGATATTGGTGGTCGTATATGCAGAAGGATGCAAAGAGCTACATTAAAAAATGTGACAAATGCTATAAATTTGCTCCCATTGTCCAACAACCAGTAGAAAATTTGAACTTACTAACGAGTTCTTGGCCATTCTCTCAGTGGGGAATGGACATTGTCGGACCTCTCCCAAGGGCAAGAAATTCTTGCTGGTGACAATTGATTACTTCACCAAGTGGATCGAGGCCGAGCCCCTAAGCCGTATTCGAGATGTAGAAATGAAGAAATTTGTATAGCAAAACATCATCACCCAGTTTGGAATCCCTCGGACCATCGTCTCTGATAACAAAACTCAATTCAACAGTGGCCCATTTAGAGAATTTTATTCAGGATTCGGAATATGCAACTATTACTCCACGCCAGCCTACCCCCAAAGTAATGGACAAACAGAGGTCTCAAACAAGACAGTGCTAGCTGGAATCAAGAAGAGACTTGAGAAGACAAAGAGAAAGTGGATCACGAAGTTACTCAACGTACTATGGGCCTATAGGACTACACTGAGGACGTTAACAGGAGAAACCCTCGTACACCATGACATATGGGGTCGAGACTGTCATTCTATTAGAAGTAGCGCTCCCAATGATATGAAGTCAAACCTTTGAGTAGGGAAACAATGATCAGACGCTTACCAAAGATCTCGACTTGGTTGAAGAGAGAAAAGAACTAGCCTCTATTAGATTGGCAAGGTAACAAGGGGAATTGTCAAGACAACACCAAAAGAAGGTCCGAACAAGGAGTTTCCAAGTGGGAGACTTGGTGTTACGTAAGGTGGTGGGCACTGTTTGGGAACCCACTGATGGGAAACTAGGCCCCAGTTGGGAAGGCCCTTACAAAGTGCTCGGTGTGGGGGCACATGTGCATACAGGTTACAAGATATGGGTGGTAACGATGTAGTCCAACCTTGGAATGTATCAAATCTGAAAAAATACTTCCATTAAACTAGATTTTAGGCTTTCCTTATGGATGAATGATCAACACGAGCCAAACGATCGGTCGTTAGGAGTACAGGGCCAAGGGGTGTCAGACTCCACCCTTGGAGCAACGCCCTCAAACGATCAACATGAGTCAAGTGCTCGGGTGTTAGGGGTACAACCCCGAGGGGTGTCAAACTTCACCCTTGAAGCAATGCCCTCAAAAGATCAACACGAGCCAAACGCTCGGTCGTTAGGGGTACGACCGCGAGGGGTGTCAAACTCCATCCTTGGAGCAACGCCCTTAAAAGATCAACACGAGTCAAATGCTCGGTCGTTAGGGGTATGACACCAGGGGTGTCAGACTCTACCCTTGGAGCAACGCCCTTAAAAGATNATGGACCTTTTGCTCTATGAGATCCATAAGGGTATATGTGGGAGCCATACAAGAAGAAGATCCCTTGCACATCGAGCAATGACCCAAGGATATTGGTGGTCGTATATGCAGAAGGATGCAAAGAGCTACATTAAAAAATGTGACAAATGCTATAAATTTGCTCCCATTGTCCAACAACCAGTAGAAAATTTGAACTTACTAACGAGTTCTTGGCCATTCTCTCAGTGGGGAATGGACATTGTCGGACCTCTCCCAAGGGCAAGAAATTCTTGCTGGTGACAATTGATTACTTCACCAAGTGGATCGAGGCCGAGCCCCTAAGCCGTATTCGAGATGTAGAAATGAAGAAATTTGTATAGCAAAACATCATCACCCAGTTTGGAATCCCTCGGACCATCGTCTCTGATAACAAAACTCAATTCAACAGTGGCCCATTTAGAGAATTTTATTCAGGATTCGGAATATGCAACTATTACTCCACGCCAGCCTACCCCCAAAGTAATGGACAAACAGAGGTCTCAAACAAGACAGTGCTAGCTGGAATCAAGAAGAGACTTGAGAAGACAAAGAGAAAGTGGATCACGAAGTTACTCAACGTACTATGGGCCTATAGGACTACACTNGACCATTTTCAGGACCACATTTACTCTGTGTCCCCGAGGATAAGGTGGACCTTTTGCTCTATGAGATCCATAAGGGTATCTGTGGGAGCCATACAGGAGGAAGATCCCTTGCACATCGAGCAATGACCCAAGGATATTGGTGGTCGTATATGCAGAAGGATGCAAAGAGCTACATTAAAAAATGTGACAAATGCTATAAATTTGCTCCCATTGTCCAACAACCAGTAGAAAATTTGAACTTACTAACGAGTTCTTGGCCATTCTCTCAGTGGGGAATGGACATTGTCGGACCTCTCCCAAGGGCAAGAAATTCTTGCTGGTGACAATTGATTACTTCACCAAGTGGATCGAGGCCGAGCCCCTAAGCCGTATTCGAGATGTAGAAATGAAGAAATTTGTATAGCAAAACATCATCACCCAGTTTGGAATCCCTCGGACCATCGTCTCTGATAACAAAACTCAATTCAACAGTGGCCCATTTAGAGAATTTTATTCAGGATTCGGAATATGCAACTATTACTCCACGCCAGCCTACCCCCAAAGTAATGGACAAACAGAGGTCTCAAACAAGACAGTGCTAGCTGGAATCAAGAAGAGACTTGAGAAGACAAAGAGAAAGTGGATCACGAAGTTACTCAACGTACTATGGGCCTATAGGACTACACTGAGGACGTTAACAGGAGAAACCCTCGTACACCATGACATATGGGGTCGAGACTGTCATTCTATTAGAAGTAGCGCTCCCAATGATATGAAGTCAAACCTTTGAGTAGGGAAACAATGATCAGACGCTTACCAAAGATCTCGACTTGGTTGAAGAGAGAAAAGAACTAGCCTCTATTAGATTGGCAAGGTAACAAGGGGAATTGTCAAGACAACACCAAAAGAAGGTCCGAACAAGGAGTTTCCAAGTGGGAGACTTGGTGTTACGTAAGGTGGTGGGCACTGTTTGGGAACCCACTGATGGGAAACTAGGCCCCAGTTGGGAAGGCCCTTACAAAGTGCTCGGTGTGGGGGCACATGTGCATACAGGTTACAAGATATGGGTGGTAACGATGTAGTCCAACCTTGGAATGTATCAAATCTGAAAAAATACTTCCATTAAACTAGATTTTAGGCTTTCCTTATGGATGAATGATCAACACGAGCCAAACGATCGGTCGTTAGGAGTACAGGGCCAAGGGGTGTCAGACTCCACCCTTGGAGCAACGCCCTCAAACGATCAACATGAGTCAAGTGCTCGGGTGTTAGGGGTACAATCCCGAGGGGTGTCAAACTCCACCCTTGAAGCAATGCCCTCAAAAGATCAACACGAGCCAAACGCTCGGTCGTTAGGGGTACGACCGCGAGGGTGTCAAACTCCATCCTTGGAGCAACGCCCTTAAAAGATCAACACGAGTCAAATGCTCGGTCGTTAGGGGTATGACACCAGGGGTGTCAGACTCTACCCTTGGAGCAACGCCCTTAAAAGATCAACACGAGTTAAGCGCTCGGTCGTTAGGGGTACGGTCTCAAGGGGTGTCAGACTCCACCCTTGGAACAATGCTCTCAAAAGATCAACACGAGTTAAACACTCAGTCGTTAGGGGTATGGCCCCAAGATGTGTCATACTCCACCCTTGGAGCACGCCCTCAAAAGATCAACAAGTCAAGCGCTCAGTCATTAGGGGTACAACCCCGAAGGGTGTCAGACTTCACCCTTGGAGCAACGCCCTCAAAAGATCAACGAGTCAAGTGCTCGGTCGTTAAGGGTATGGCCCCGAGGGATGTCAGGCTCCACTCTTAGAGCAACGCTCTTAAAAGGTTGAGCCTGACGCTCGGGTGTTAGGGGGTACATCCCTGAAGATTGTGAAATTTGTAGAATGCACAAGGAATAAGTCAGCAATAAAAGAAATTAGAGCATAATTANCAGGGGGTACAGCCCTGAAGATTGTAAAATTTGTAGAATGCACAAGGAATAAGTCAGCAATAAAAGAAATTAGAGCATAATTAGAAAAGAAAACTTACTAACCAAAAAGGGGCTTTGCGTCCCCTAAGGCATACAACAGGGAAGGAAATTACATAGAAGGAGTGCAAACAAAAATCTTTAAGAACCCCCGGGGCCTTCAGGTTTTGCATGTTCTTCACCACCGACTCCATCACCGTCGAGTTCACCATGCTTTCTTAATGGCTCCTCCCTAACACCCAAAATCTCGTCAAGCTCGGTATCATGTGCCCCTTAAAGGATAGGGGCGGAGGAGAAGGAAGATCATTGCTTTAATCGGTGGCGCGAAAGAGAAGGGAAAACAGGAGAAGACTGGTTAGAGCCATCACTAAGTGTGATGGGATCAATGTGGCTCTTGCCCCCTTCTACCCCTTCGGCTGGACTATCTTATCTAGGCTCAGATTGGGGCTTTCCCTCAGGCAGAATCCCTTCACCAGGCTCCCCGAGGACACTATGCATTCAGAATAAATCCGAGCTAATGTCAACATGGGCAACGTGCAGAGCAGCGTCCCAACCTTGCTTGTAAGCCTTTTGCTTGGCTTCCTCAAAGGCGGGGACCATTTGATCCTGAGTGTCCAGCCACACCCTCTGATACTCCATTTGCAGCCTCTCTTGCTCCCCCCGCCTTCTCCGCAGTCAGGGAGTCAACTTTGATCGTGAGCTCGTTGATGACGGACTCAGAGTCCTGCAACTTGACCTTGGCGGCTGAGACCCAGAGCTCATATTCCTCCACCTTCTTGCTGGCCTCGACCTCACCCGTCTTCGCCTTCTCTATGTTAGCAACAAGGGCGTCCCGCTGGAGGATGAGCTCAATGATGTGCCGGGTTTGGTCGGTGAGGGTTCTCTCTACCCTACGGATATGCACCTATTTGCCGGCCAAGTCCCGTTCGGCATTCTTAGCCCCCCGCTTGTATTTCCAAAAACGTTCAATGACAGCCACCATTTGTTGGCTGGCCTGAAAATGGGAAAAACTTGAGTCAGGAATGGCCAAACATGCAAAGCAAAAAAGAAGTTAGGACAAATGACGCACTCACCAACATGTTATTGTGGACAACATTTTGGAGGAGTCGGTTGTCCCCATAGCCTTGGTAAACGGCCATGTCGGCCTCGAACTGAAGAGTCCCAGCGACAGCAAGCGCAACGTTGGGGGACTGAAGGATGAAGTTTGACTCCAGCACTGGGCAGCCCCTCTTAGTTGTTGCTCAGGGGGCCATTCAGCAGAAGTGCTCGAGGTCGAGGCAGAAGCAGTGACCAAGGCATCATGTCAGCGCTTCACCCGATGTTCTTCAAACCCCTCGGGCTCTTGACTTTGGTGGTCCTTTTGCCGATCGTCTGAAGGAGGCATTTGGCGCGTTGGTGCCTAGTCCCTTGGCAAGATGGGGGTTCCTCAGAGGGCTGAGGGCGTGGTGACGGAGGTGGATGTCGGCGTGGAGAAGTCAACAGGGAAATAATAGGGATCATCCTCGAAGTCCCAGCAACTTCGGAAAGCCTTGCCCTCCTGGCCGCCGCTATTGCCTTCATAGTTGCAGCAGTGATTGGAGGGCGGATGAACATGTCGTCAGGTGTTGGCAAGTACTCGAAATCTCGATCGGTGTCTGTTTCGAGGTTTGCTTCTTCCTCCTCTTCCTTCGACGAAAATGGTCCTCCCAAAGTGATGGGTCAAAAGGAAGGATCTGAGAGAAGCGACTGTAGGTTGGCACGTAGTCAAGGAGTACGTGTGTTGCTCGCACGACTGGGTCGTGAGACCAGACTCTCAACAAGTCCACAAATCTAACTTGGGACCTTAAAGGTTGAGCAACGTCTCGTCGATATCCTTGTGCATAAACAAACAATCAAGGTTGGACATAATAAGGACAAGGTGCCGAACAAATGTCAGGATATGTGCAACACACCTTCATCCCTCGGCACTTTGAGACAAAACAATCCGTCATACTCGGGTCTGTCTCTTTTTTCCCAACTCCCGCTGAGCATGATCAGATCATCCATATACCCCTTGTCCGAGTCAGGCATGTGGGTCACCAAGTATATGGAAGTGTCCCGTGCCTGGAGGTAGTACCTGCCTCCAGAAACTAGTCGTAAGTCGTAGTAAAACAGGATTTCATTTATCCCTAGGTTCACCCTCAGCCGAGCATTCAAGGCAACTACGCCCAAGACTATCCTAAAAAAATTCACACCACATTGGATGGGGAAAAAACTCAGTTGCATTAGCATTTTTAGCAATAAGGGGTGAAGAGGAAAGGTCAGTCCCCCTTCCATGATGGCTTTGGTCCAAAAGGGCATCATATCTACTCTTTTTATGTCCATTCTGTGGTGAAGATGATTGAAGGGGGAGGTGAAGACTGGCTCGAAAATTTGGTATCTAACCCTAAAGGCTTGGATATTTTCGTCAATCACCTGAATCCTCCTCAACTTACGGTTGGCCCTAGCCCTGCCAGGTGCCCCCTCCACCGTTCTACGGGGTTCTAGCCATTAATGGTTTCTAAAAAGAACTCTAGAAGAAATGAGAAGCAAACTCAAAAAGAGGGAATTACTTATAGATGAAGGACCTTCAAAGAGAGTACTCGGAGGGTTACAAGAGAGTGCTCGGGAGATGGGAAGAGAACGCTTGGGGGCTGATTGTTGAGGAAAAGGCGAGAATACAAAAGTTTTGAAATGACTCAATCATCTCCTATTTATACCCTGCTGGAGGGGGCGGGAATCGAAAAGACATGTTATAATTAGGAAATTTGAAAAAAAATGGCTCGAGACATGCAGATAACAGCTCCTATTTAATAGGCGTGTCTGGTAAGCCTCTAATCCCCCTTGCGCCACTTGTCCCATATCACAAAGAGAATGAAGGCTGGGGGCAGTTGACGGGACTTTAGACGGCTCAGTAGCCCCCAAGTCGACACGTGTGAGATTTTAGTCGTTATGGAGTTCAAAGGATGCTGGGGAGTGGAGCCGAGAGATAATGGCTCGGAGAAGTCGAGTATGCTAGCTGACATCCACAGTTAATACGACTTGACCACTCATTTATAGCGATATAAGTGACTGACACTAGGCCATTAATGAGCCTCTACATCCTCAAAGCCTAAGCCTGCAGTCATGATGGCTAGACATTAATGACTCTTGCGCCAAGTGTACCTCAAGGTACTGTTTCCTGGGCATTGAATGTTCAGTAGTAGATGTCAAACCCCGATCAAAGACAGTTGAATGCTCGAGAATAGCCATAAGTGCTCGGCATGTCCCCAAACACTTGTCCTATCATCCTAGTATTAAATATGTGAAGATCTAGGTAGAGAACGCTTAGATCTCGTAGGTAAAAGTGCCAGACATTGAATGTTTAGATGGAACTTGAGGCATTTGCACTCATTACTAATCCAAGTATAAATACTACTCAAAAAAATGAACAAAAGTACGCAAGACTAAACTAAGATAAAAAATACACTGTGCTCAAGCCTCTCATCCTATATTGACTTAAGCTTTAGAGGGGATAAGTCGGGTGTTCACCCGACCCCTTTCTGACCCTGTGGTTGTTTCAGGTTTACCATACAAGCGACCGTTATCTTAATCTATTGTAAGAAATTTCCCGTGCAAATTTAATTATTAGGACTTAAAGCAAAATACAAACCAAGCACAAAACAACTTAACTGAATTTTGTTGTTGTTGTTGTATTGATATGAATCTATTATAATTGTAACGCAATTTTAGTTATGAAAATTATGTATATAGGTTAAAGTTTTCTATGTTCCTATTTTAACAGGAAATTCTGCTCAAATTTTTTAAAATTTATTTGGTCCAAATTCAGGATGTAAAATTTAAGAAGTTAAAAATCGGAAAAATGAACCATAAAATAGTAGGTTGGAAAGTTTTAATGTTTATTTCAATTAAGTAGGCACCCAATGAATTGTTTTTATAATTTATGTATTGAAAGTGATTGTATTGTTTTTGTGAATAAATATTGTTGTGCATTTTCCCAATTGGAGACACACATACGTTGTGTGAATACAAGGACATTCAAGCAAGTGATAAAGAGAAGATTTGATAGATTAGTCAAGAAATGACTCGGTCGCTATATTTTTGCTAATACTAGCAAATTGATAATTTTGTACTTTATTGTTTATCAAATTGTGATAAATATGTATTATTTAACTAAATTTGGAATTGAACATTTCACACTGATTTTTGTTATAAACTTTATTTGAATACACCAGTGTTTCTGTTGTTACGATGATTGAACTTTTTTTATACTAAGGTTGGAATGTGGCATGATGACGAGTCCAATAATTGGCTTGGGTTGTGAGTGTAACCTATATTAAATTTGTATATTGGTTAATATGTTTTTGAGGTCATGTTTTTGGAAAAAATTTTGTCCAAATTTTTCAAAAAATCAAAGAAATTTTATTTTAATTAAATATTAGTGATTTTTTTTTGTTTAACATAGCATCATGCCTTTAGATACACACATAACTTCTAATGGCATAAATTTGTAAATCTCTTTGAGTTGACTTTTAAAGTAAATCTTTATCTACGTTACTATGAGTTCTAATTAGATATATAGTTTCAAGCATATTAATTTTATTAATTTTTAATTTAAATTTACAAAACTATGTTTATTAAAGTTGAATTTCCTCTATCTCTTCAATTAAAATTTGTATTCATGAGAATATTTGCATCAGTAATATTTTGTATAATATGTATGCAAAATGCAAGTGTATTGAGAATGCAGTTTATGTANAAAAAGAGGGAATTACTTATAGATGAAGGACCTTCAAAGAGAGTACTCGGAGGGTTACAAGAGAGTGCTCGGGAGATGGGAAGAGAACGCTTGGGGGCTGATTGTTGAGGAAAAGGCGAGAATACAAAAGTTTTGAAATGACTCAATCATCTCCTATTTATACCCTGCTGGAGGGGGCGGGAATCGAAAAGACATGTTATAATTAGGAAATTTGAAAAAAAATGGCTCGAGACATGCAGATAACAGCTCATATTTAATAGGCGTGTCTGGTAAACCTCTAATCCCCCTTGCGCCACTTGTCCCATATCACAAAGAGAATGAAGGCTGGGGGCAGTTGACGGGACTTTAGACGGCTCAGTAGCCCCCAAGTCGACACGTGTGAGATTTTAGTCGTTATGGAGTTCAAAGGATGCTGGGGAGTGGAGCCGAGAGATAATGGCTCGGAGAAGTCGAGTATGCTAGCTGACATCCACAGTTAATACGACTTGACCACTCATTTATAGCGATATAAGTGACTGACACTAGGCCATTAATGAGCCTCTACATCCTCAAAGCCTAAGCCTGCAGTCATGATGGCTAGACATTAATGACTCTTGCGCCAAGTGTACCTCAAGGTACTGTTTCCTGGGCATTGAATGTTCAGTAGTAGATGTCAAACCCCGATCAAAGACAGTTGAATGCTCGAGAATAGCCATAAGTGCTCGGCATGTCCCCAAACACTTGTCCTATCATCCTAGTATTAAATATGTGAAGATCTAGGTAGAGAACGCTTAGATCTCGTAGGTAAAAGTGCCAGACATTGAATGTTTAGATGGAACTTGAGGCATTTGCACTCATTACTAATCCAAGTATAAATACTACTCAAAAAAATGAACAAAAGTACGCAAGACTAAACTAAGATAAAAAATACACTGTGCTCAAGCCTCTCATCCTATATTGACTTAAGCTTTAGAGGGGATAAGTCGGGTGTTCACCCGACCCCTTTCTGACCCTGTGGTTGTTTCAGGTTTACCATACAAGCGACCGTTATCTTAATCTATTGTAAGAAATTTCCCGTGCAAATTTAATTATTAGGACTTAAAGCAAAATACAAACCAAGCACAAAACAACTTAACTGAATTTTGTTGTTGTTGTTGTATTGATATGAATCTATTATAATTGTAACGCAATTTTAGTTATGAAAATTATGTATATAGGTTAAAGTTTTCTATGTTCCTATTTTAACAGGAAATTCTGCTCAAATTTTTTAAAATTTATTTGGTCCAAATTCAGGATGTAAAATTTAAGAAGTTAAAAATCGGAAAAATGAACCATAAAATAGTAGGTTGGAAAGTTTTAATGTTTATTTCAATTAAGTAGGCACCCAATGAATTGTTTTTATAATTTATGTATTGAAAGTGATTGTATTGTTTTTGTGAATAAATATTGTTGTGCATTTTCCCAATTGGAGACACACATACGTTGTGTGAATACAAGGACATTCAAGCAAGTGATAAAGAGAAGATTTGATAGATTAGTCAAGAAATGACTCGGTCGCTATATTTTTGCTAATACTAGCAAATTGATAATTTTGTACTTTATTGTTTATCAAATTGTGATAAATATGTATTATTTAACTAAATTTGGAATTGAACATTTCACACTGATTTTTGTTATAAACTTTATTTGAATACACCAGTGTTTCTGTTGTTACGATGATTGAACTTTTTTTATACTAAGGTTGGAATGTGGCATGATGACGAGTCCAATAATTGGCTTGGGTTGTGAGTGTAACCTATATTAAATTTGTATATTGGTTAATATGTTTTTGAGGTCATGTTTTTGGAAAAAATTTTGTCCAAATTTTTCAAAAAATCAAAGAAATTTTATTTTAATTAAATATTAGTGATTTTTTTTTGTTTAACATAGCATCATGCCTTTAGATACACACATAACTTCTAATGGCATAAATTTGTAAATCTCTTTGAGTTGACTTTTAAAGTAAATCTTTATCTACGTTACTATGAGTTCTAATTAGATATATAGTTTCAAGCATATTAATTTTATTAATTTTTAATTTAAATTTACAAAACTATGTTTATTAAAGTTGAATTTCCTCTATCTCTTCAATTAAAATTTGTATTCATGAGAATATTTGCATCAGTAATATTTTGTATAATATGTATGCAAAATGCAAGTGTATTGAGAATGCAGTTTATGTATTTGGTTGAACCTAATATGTATCCATATTAAGTATTTAATTTTCTGGTGTCCATAATTAGTGTTCAATTTTTTTTTAATTGTATTGTACCTTTAGGTACAGATTATCAGCTAGCTCTATAATACAAATGCATGGTTCAAAAAATATACGATTAATATATGGATTTGAAATAATCCTATACGTAATATGGGATCAAATTTGACTAAAAAACAAAATATTAGATACAATTAAACAAATTATAATACATTACAATATTTAATCCACTCATAATACGTCAACCAAAACTTCAGCACTAGGTAGAGCTTGATATTAATTGATAACACATTTGATGTTCGTATTTGTCCCGTGATTCGGGAACCTCCATTTGTAACTCTCCCAAAATCAAAAAAAAAAAAAAAAAAAAAAAAAAAACAACAATGCAACATATACAGAAAGATAATTTCTGAAACACCCCCACCCCCATATAAGTCCAATCCATGCCCACCATCTTCACAACATTATATAGAAAAAACATGGACCAAATTCTAAAAGCTTCAAATGTGGTGGCATCTGGCTTCGGACGAGCTTTTGCATGCCCAGCAGTGCAGAGCATCCACCTGAATCATACTACATAAAAATGCAAAACGAGAACTTAATGAACTGGGCTTTTATTATACACATCGACCGATCTCAGACTAGGGAATTCAAAGCAATAAACCATTTTATTATGGTAATTAGTCAAAAAAAAAAAAAAAAAGGATCCTGAAAATGTACCTAAATGCACAACCGAAATCTGTATAATAAAAAGCAGTGCATCTCAGGGTCAATATGCTAATTACATGTATGTCCAAAAGTCGGATGCAATACTTGATTAAGTGACAAAAACAATTGCAGATATCCACAGATATACATTTGAGGAAAGATTCTGGGTATAATATAGTTTAATTTCACAAACTGCCTATGTATTGATTCTAGAAATTTGTGGTTATGGAGCACTTTGTCAGTAAGCAGATGGCCATCAAGCTCATTATAGTTAGCAGTTGGATTGAAAAAATACCTCCAAGCGATGAAACACATTTAAAATTCAATTGGGACCACATGATCACCCCTCTTGGACCCCGAAGGAAGAAGTCCCATCTGTTCAGTAAGTTGATTCATATGGTTTGACTTGTCCCATTCACTGTCTCGCGCTGTCTGCATCTGTTGTTCCCTATGAAAACCACCTTCCGGCAAGCTAGAATTAATCTCTTCTGTTTCCCTGGTGAGGGGGCTCGCTGAAAGAAACTGTTCCCAGAATACATCATTAATGCCTGGTAGCTTAGGGATCTCATCCAGTAAGATATCAACTTGAGGATCAGCAGAAAACTCATCAGGGACAACAGGCATTGCTGCATCCACAAGTCCTGACATTGTATCCATATAACCCATATCATCACTCTCAGAGGCCTCACAACTAATGTCAGGGACTTCCAAAGTGCTCTTGGACATAATTTCTGGAGTTTGAGTACCATCAAGCACTTCCATTTCAGGAAACTGAGTAACATTACCGATGCTGGATACCACACCAGGAGAAGTATTGATCTCACAAATGGCAGCTGATGGATGATTGACAGAGGATCCGAACTCTGTTGACAGATAAGACCCTGAAGAAGTAGGCAACACCTCCGAAAGGGTCACTCCAGAAATTTGACTAGATGAGCTACCACTGTCAACCACATCAGAAGGAGAAGGCACATTATCAATCAGAAAACCATCTGGATGGTCCATTGTTGGTTCCAGCCTAGTTGATGCATTCATCTGCAGGATTTGCCGCAGCATTGCTTTGGCCGCTTCATTCATTAGAGGCTGGTACTTGACAATCTGTCCATCAGGTGAAGCATTGCCATGCTTGCCCCCTATATTTTCTTCTCCCTGCCTGGGAAGTCTCCTTTTTCTATTTGCACCAGCAATGCGTCTGCTGCTTTCATTCTGCTGCTGTACCAGCTGGGCTAAAAAGCCAGGGCTCTGCATGGCCTTTGCAAGGAATGACATCATTTGTTGCTGCCGTTGCTCCATCAAGTGAACACGCTGCCCAACAGTTTGTAACTGGTGATCCGTTGTTTGCTGCTGCTGTCTCAGCCTAACAAGCTCCTGCATAAGTACATTCTTATCCCCTTTAAGCCTTTCGACCTCTTCTTCAAGCACAAACTTCCCAACTTCAACACAAGACCCAACTGATTTGCTCTGGCCCTGAGGTTGTTCCTGATGACTCTCTACATGACCGGACTTTCGCCTGATTATACTCTTCAAGAGGTGTTTCTGGCCTCTAAGGAATGCCTCATTTGCAAATTCAAAGCGGTCTGAATCAACCTTCCTGAAACCCTGCTTAATCAAAGGGAAAAACTAAATATAAAAAAAAATTAAGGTTGCTCAACCAGAAGAAGTATAAGGAATGTTTATGAAGCAAATTTGCAATGTAATAACACAAGATACAAATTGTCGCCCAAACTTAACTATTTTCAACAAGATAAAAGTAAATCCCTAGAATTTCTTCCCTTAAAATGCATAGCATCAATTCACGGTGTTAATAATTTTAGAGAGTTCATCCAATATCTTAAAGCTAAAATTAAGGGCCACAACATGAGCCGTTTACGGTTACCATGTTCGTTGATGAATTATTAAAAGACATTGTTACCAATGGACCTATAATAACTTTTTCTTCTTCTTTTTTTGGGGGAAAAATACATATAGGCATACCAATTATTTAGATATCATAATATTAACAGAAGAACTTAAGGGCCTGGTCGGAAAACCCAAGAACAAGGACAGTTTAGAATAAGGTTGTTCGACTTGATGTTCACCTGTGTCTGTGTGTGTGTTTGTGCCTGGTAGAGTGTCCTAAATTTTCTAGTGAAAAGATAAGTCAAATCAAGCTTTTTTCAAAATCGGTTCTACATAGGATATTCCCACAAACCACTAGATAATAAGCTGAAACCTCCATTTCCAAATATTCCCAAACAACCATAAGGAGGAAAAAGTAACTATATAGATCTTAAAACAAGAGCTCCACAATTAAAGCTCCTAAAGTTCAATGTGCTGAATCTAAAACACAGTGCTGCACTACATACATGCTTCTAACAAGTAACCAATGGGATAACAAGCTATGATGTCCAAATAGAACTCATAGGCCTGGTCACTCTGTCTTTTTCTTTTTCTTTATCTATTTTCTATGGAAAGAGGGGATGTCTTGCAAGAAGCTATAATAATTCCAAGTTCTAAAATGTCCAGTTAAAGTGATTGCATGTTATGTAGGACTACCCAATGACTCATGAAAATTTCGTGCTTATGCTTGCATGGACAACAGCACCGAAAAATATTTTGGCACGGCCAAATAAAAAGCAATACATCAGCGAGTTATACGCGTCTTAGAAAAGATATTTCAAATTGAAAAGATAACACTCAAATCGATTAGGAATAATGCTCTGCAAGTAATTTCAACCACACACATTGAGCAAGTCATATTTCCTCAAGGACATCACTAGAACGGTCACGGCCTTATAATAATAAGAACTACATCAATTTTAGGGCTACCAATTTGTGAANCGTCTTAGAAAAGATATTTCAAATTGAAAAGATAACACTCAAATCGATTAGGAATAATGCTCTGCAAGTAATTTCAACCACGCACATTGAGCAAGTCATATTTCCTCAAGGACATCACTAGAATGGTCACGGCCTTATAATAATAAGAACTACATCAATTTTAGGGCTACCAATTTGTGAAACAAATTTTATTAAGGAGAAAAAAGCTTTGGTTAAATGCCTAATCCACAACCCCCATTTAATGAAAAAACAACTAATTATATTCAACCAATTCACACGATTTGAACTATATCTCCAAGACACTCACCCAGAATTTGGGCCTGATTACTGAACTTGTCCCAGCCTTTTCGCTGAACATTCTGTATTCAGAAAAAATTCTAGTCCCTAAATCTTGAAAACATAGCTCAGGCACTCCTAAGACGTACAGAACACAAACAGATCCTAAACAAGCAATCAACACCCAAATACCCAAATAAAAGTATCCAAAAAAACATAATATAGAGTATTCCAGAACTAAATACCCAAATAAATCAACAGTGATGAATAGATTAAAATACACCCACATAAGTATTGAGCTGTCTGACGAAGCTAGAAAAATTGCTGTGCTTGAAATACTTGGGTAAAATATCTCTGGTAAATTCCGGCACGTTCCACACTACAAAACTGTTGTTACTGTTACTCCAGGACACCACTGAGTCCGTCGTGGGATCGGCCACCATGTCGTACGTCTTGCTCAGGAACGGCGGCGGAACATTCGCAATCGAGCTCGCCACCGAACTCGGAAGGTTGCCGTTGTCGTCCATACAGGTGCTCATAAAACTTAATCAACAGCAGTAACAAAAGATCAAACAAGTTACAATTCGCCAACTACACCACCAACACGAGAAATCCGTTGTGTGGGAGAGAAGGTCTAGTCACACGCCATACATATAGAGAGAGAGGAAAACCCTAAATCAGAGAACGAATGTCGTTGCACGATCACCAAAGGAAACAGGAGGAGGAGGAGGGAGAGAAGAAGAAGAAGAAATAGTGACCGAAGGAACTGGCACGAAGCGGTGGAAAAGAGCCCGCGAGAAGAGTCTAAATCTAAACTCTGAAGACTATATATTANAGGGAGAAAAGAAGAAGAAGAAATAGTGACCGAAGGAACTGGCACGAAGCGGTGGAAAAGAGCCCNGAGAGAAGAAGAAGAAGAAATAGTGACCGAAGGAACTGGCACGAAGCGGTGGAAAAGAGCCCGCGAGAAGAGTCTAAATCTAAACTCTGAAGACTATATATTAGAGAGAGTAAATTGATATAAAAATTAATTTAAATTTTAAGTGATATAAGTAATATAATTTAGGGGTTATCTTATCTATGCAATTCCTCTTCTTAAATATTGATCGGTCCTCCTATTTTTCTCAAATTACCCCTAATATTTAATACAATTTTAAATCACTTCCACGACTCACCTCCTGCGTGGGCGTGGCACTAAAACCAAATAAAAGCAAGCAAGCCAGCCTATCCTTTCATATCCATATTACTTTGTCCGTCGTTACATTGGCGCCCTTCGGGTAACAAGAGAGAGAGAGAGAGAGAGAGAGAGAGACGATGCCAATCACACTGAAAGCGCCCGATTGCTTCTCCAGTTCCATGATTTTTTCTTGCTGTTCTTCTTCGTCTCGTGACAAACCACCAAGCTTATTCAGGAGCTTTAATTTGAACACGCGTATCAAAGCTCCGCGAATGTTCAGACGCTACAGGGCGAATTTGATCACGAATCCAGATTCCTTCGAAGTAGGAAGGCTCATTGGGAGTTATGGCTTCATGAACATCACTAGGTATTTCTTGCTTTTTCTTTCATCTTTATTACTTTTCAGTTTCTTTTTTATTCCTTTTCCATTTGTTATCTCTACAAGCATCGTGCAAATACTTACCATCTGGTTAGGAATACTAAGAAATATTATGCATTATGACAGTGGACACTCTGGAATTTGTTTCAGATTCTAAAACTCATGGGCCGCTCGGTTATGTTCTAGGAAAAAAGTATGCCAATACGTGTATTTTAAACAAAACCATACGAGTAAAGTATCAAATTAATGCCATCCTTTTTCAAATAACAAATAAATAAATAAATAATTGCCGAAATTCTATACTTACAACAATTATTGGTGCCTCCAAATTTTGATATAATCAACATCTTTTTCTTATTTTTTTACTTACTTGTTGGTGTGTTAAGGTTGAAGTATAATTTTTTTTGAGCGGTTTAAGGTTTGTATTCTTCAAGTATGAGTCATGTTTCAACTTGGTTCTTGAAATTCCAATTGGAACAATCAAGTCCTCAATGTTTTAATTGATTTCAATACCATAACAATATTTTCCAATTTTTTATTTTTGGTATTTCAAAATTAAAATGAAGATTTTGTTGCTGAATTGGTTCTCGACATGAGGTGCATATCTTGTTGGATTAACTCAAATCAAGCCCATCCTTTTTCTATTTATTGAAATGGTTGATTATGTATGAGCCACATTTTAGGCCATTTGGACATGAGTTTTTCTTAGTTTCAAAACAATGCTAGCTCACCCTGCATGTACCTATTTATACTCGTTGTCGTGGTATTGCATATTCCAGGCACAAAACAAAATGTCCCTTTGGTAGGAGTTCATATTTATGGTCNTCATGCATGTACCTATTTATACTCGTTGTCGTGGTACTGCATATTCCAGGCACAAAACAAAATGTCCCTTTGGTAGGAGTTCATATTTATGGTCAAGGCATTACGCACGGAACAAACTGCAAAAATGATCACATCATCACTGACATATTTAGAGACTTAAGAGCATAAAACAACATTTGATATTTAGAATAAGGATATCTTTGCTGTTGTCCACTGGGTGAAGGCAGTAGGAATTATCGCTGAAGAGGTGTCGAGCTTGATGATATAATTCTTTATATTGTAGCATAATTGTTTTGCTTTGTACATTTGGTATCATTTTCATACTTTGTTTTGTTGGATAGTGCATCTATTAAAATTGTTTGGGTCAAGTTAAAATTTTGGGTCAACTATGTTTATGTTCTTTGGGTTAAGTGCTCAAGTTTTATGATCTCTTGCTTTTATTTACTTTTCCTTTTCCTTATCCTTTTGATTTTGATTCTTTAAACCATTTCTTGTTGAATTTGATTGAGGACAAGTTTTTTATGTAGTTACTCGGGCTTTCAGTCACGATTGGACATTGAGTATCCATCAGAAGATATGAGGATATTGAGAGTTCAAGATGTAGGAGAAGGCAACGTGAAGATCAGGTACATTCCATGGATATTTTCATCAGATATAGGAACAAGGATCCAATAGCTGAAAATTAAAAAGCGGAAAATGATATTTGGTGTGACAAATACACAATTTCAGCATTGTTATTCATCATTCTTCTTGCTACTAATATTGTACATGGCAGTGCTTCTGCAGGCTTTATGAAGGAAGAATAGCTCAGGGCTCACTTAGGGGTACTCCGGTTATATTCAAGGTGATGATTATCTTAATAGTAGTAGTACTTGTATCTTCTTTTGTAAGTTATGACTTCATATGCTATATTTATATTTATATTTATACTACTAATAAAAGTACGTTAAGATGAAAAACTTTTGAATCTTTATTTTACCCTCATAAAAGATTGCAAAGACCACCACTCTATCATTTCACAATCAAATATCTAAATTATCATCGTATCATTATATATTTAAAATTTCAAATTATTTATAACATCTCTTTTAATTATTTATTCTCTATGTATAAATATCAGTTTCTATAAAAAACTTCGATTAACTATATTACCCTTAAAAAAATGCATCATTAGATTTTCAATAAAGTGTTTAAAAAAAATTCAAAAACTTTATTAATCCAATATTACTCATCATTTGTGTATATAATATTATGCCTAAATATGTGTATTTTTTTTTTTTATCAAAAAGTTTAATTCTTTTATTTCTAAGATAAAAAATAATCATATATATAGTTTTTTTAAAAACAATTATGTTACATTAGTATAATTCTTCAATCACAATAAACTTTCTAAGTCATACTAAGATTTTATGTAAAAATAAATATTATAGTATATTTTTAAGTAAAATTTAAATTTTGTAGAATTTTAATGTGCTTGATAATATATATTATAGAGTTGTATATTACATTTTATCCTAATTGACCAAACTAATTCCTAATTACAATAAGGTTTCAATGTGATTAGTATATTGATAATTATTTTTATTTTATTCAAAGAATTATAAGAATCCTAATCAAACGAATTTCAAGAAATTTAATTTCTCAGACATCACTACAAAATCAATCTCAAACACAATATTTTTTTTTAATTTTTTTATATAGTTAGAACAAAGAATTTTTGGAACATATAAAGTTTTCATACCTTATAATAGAATATGAGCAATTGATAAATTTGAGATGATAATTAATTTGAATACATATATACTTAATATATTTTATTAATTTTTGTGTATAAAAAATATTCACGTGCAACGCACGTGGTGCATTGCTAATACTTGAGACGACTATATGCTACTTTGTTAATTACACATCAACAACACTGTATATAAAGGCATTTGATAAGGCTGCCCATTGTGATGCTTCCTCTTGTACCAACCAAAAAATCAGACTTTTTTCTTTTTTATCTTTTTCTTTAATTTATGTTGTGAGTGAAAATGACAAGTTTAGCNTAGTATAATTCTTCAATCACAATAAACTTTCTAAGTCGTACTAAGATTTTATATAAAAATAAATATTATAGTATATTTTTAAGTAAAATTTAAATATTGTAGAATTTTAATGTGCTTGATAATATATATTATAGAGTTGTATATTACATTTTATCCTAATTGACCAAACTAATTCCTAATTACACAATAAGGTTTCAATGTGATTAGTATATTGATAATTATTTTTATTTTATTCAAAGAATTATAAGAATCCTAATCAAACGAATTTCAAGAAATTTAATTTCTCAGACATCACTACAAAATCAATCTCAAACACAATATTTTTTTTTAATTTTTTTATATAGTTAGAACAAAGAATTTTTGGAACATATAAAGTTTTCATACCTTATAATAGAATATGAGCAATTGATAAATTTGAGATGATAATTAATTTGAATACATATATACTTAATATATTTTATTAATTTTTGTGTATAAAAAATATTCACGTGCAACGCACGTGGTGCATTGCTAATACTTGAGACGACTATATGCTACTTTGTTAATTACACATCAACAACACTGTATATAAAGGCATTTGATAAGGCTGCCCATTGTGATGCTTCCTCTTGTACCAACCAAAAAATCAGACTTTTTTCTTTTTTATCTTTTTCTTTAATTTATGTTGTGAGTGAAAATGACAAGTTTAGCCATCTAAAGTCCTTTGCTTTTGTATTCCTTTTATCAAGCTTGGATTTATTTATTTTGAAATTTAGATAATACATGTTAGAATGCTAATATATATTATCTACAAACAACGAGAAAAGTATATACAAACTTGCTAAATTTAGAGAAAGAAAAACTAGATATTTTAATCATATTAAATGTATTAAGAGTAAAGACTCTAGGATTTCGGTACAAAAAGAGGAAATCAAAAGAAGATGGAAGAATTCATTTGAAAATGTATTAAATGAAAATTATATATTGAGCTTAGATATTGAGGAATATAGAAATCATTAAAAAATTAGAAAAAACATATTTTTTTTGTAGAATTATGATCTCCAAAGGAATTGAGGCTTCAAAGAAAATGAAAATAAGGATAGCTTTAGGACCTGATGGTATGCCAATTGAGGTTTAGAAGTGTTTAGGGGATGTTGGGATATCCTGGTTAATTAAATTATTTTATAAGATTATAATGACTAAGAAAATATCCAATAAGTAAAGGAAGAGCATTTTAGTACCTACATATAAGAATAAATGAGACATACCAAATTACTGAGGTATTAAAAGAATTAGTCATACAATAAAACTTTGAAAGAGAGTGATTAAGTAAAGACTAAGGCTTAAAGCAACGGTATCTAAGAATCAACTTGGATTTATACTTGGGAGATCAACAATGGAAGTTGTATGTTTACTTCAAAGACTAATAGAAATTTATGGGAAAAAAATAAGGATTTTTATATAGGTATTCTAATGTGATTAATGATATGTACGAAAATCGGATGACTTTAGTGAGAACAACAACAAAAGAGACTGATAAATTCTCCTTCACTGTAGGCTCCAGTTTAAAAGCTAAAGATCAAGAGATACCAAAGAGTGAACACTTTTGATATTTAGAGTTTTTTATTCATAAAGCGTGTGAGATTGGTGACAATGTTGCTCATAGAATTAAAGCATGATGAAATAAATTGAGGAATGCATCCCATGTATTATGTGGTAGACTCATACCCTTNTTGAATAAGTTGCATAACATCATATATTTATCAACTTTTTTTTTGTCACTTACATTTTATCCAGTCAATTGGCTTTCTAGGTATTCTCAGCTACAAGAAGGTTCAGGAGGATTGTCAGAAGGACTTTGGAGACGGGCATCTGCTGCTGGTGNAACCTAAAAATCTGACCTAATTTTCTGATATAATGATGTGGCTTCAGTAGAACCATTAGATGAACACCAAATTCTAATATTTGATGGGCCCTACAGTTAATCCAAAGGTCATAGTGAATTAGGTCAATAAATTGGGTCCCAATAGCGTTGCTCTATTATGATTTGTACCAGTTTGGAACTGGAAAATTGTTGAAGTGTATAAATGCTTATATTGCTTCTCTTTCTTATCTATGAAAGCAATTAGATGAGATGGCTATTCACACGCTTACAAACCCTAACACTTCTAGNAAAAACATATTTTTTTTGTAGAATTATGATCTCCAAAGGAATTGAGGCTTCAAAGAAAATGAAAATAAGGATTGCTTTAGGACCTGATGGTATGCCAGTTGAGGTTTAGAAGTGTTTAGGGGATGTTGGGATATCCTGGTTAATTAAATTATTTTATAAGATTATAATGACTAAGAAAATATCCAATAAGTAAAGGAAGAGCATTTTAGTACCTACATATAAGAATAAATGAGACATACCAAATTACTGAGGTATTAAAAGAATTAGTCATACAATAAAACTTTGAAAGAGAGTGATTAAGTAAAGACTAAGGCTTAAAGCAACGGTATCTAAGAATCAACTTGGATTTATACTTGGGAGATCAACAATGGAAGTTGTATGTTTACTTCAAAGACTAATAGAAATTTATGGGAAAAAAATAAGGATTTTTATATAGGTATTCTAATGTGATTAATGATATGTACGAAAATCGGATGACTTTAGTGAGAACAACAACAAAAGAGACTGATAAATTCTCCTTCACTGTAGGCTCCAGTTTAAAAGCTAAAGATCAAGAGATACCAAAGAGTGAACACTTTTGATATTTAGAGTTTTTTATTCATAAAGCGTGTGAGATTGGTGACAATGTTGCTCATAGAATTAAAGCATGATGAAATAAATTGAGGAATGCATCCCATGTATTATGTGGTAGACTCATACCCTTTAAGCTGAAATGAAAGTTCTACAGAATGGTCATAAGATCAACTATACTTTATGGTATTGAGTGTTGGGCATATAAGAAACAATACGTTCAAAAATCAAGTGTGNGAGTGACATGGGATGGATATGGGTTAACGCATGGAGTTTCTCCCTGTGGCCCAACCTGGTTCTTTGACCTCAGGACTTTTCTCCCAGCTGTCAGATGATTTGGCAGGGGTAGCATTCCAGAGAGAACTGAAATTTGCTTAGTTCAAATTATGCCCAATTCCATTCCTAGCACTTGATCACACTTACCTCTTTAATTAGTTAAAATTTTCTTTGGGGAAAAATTGGAAAAATGCAGTACTTATACTGATGAATAAGTTGCATAACATCATATATTTATCAACTTTATTTTTGTCACTTACATTTTATCCAGTCAATTGGCTTTCTAGGTATTCTCAGCTAGAAGAAGGTTCAGGAGGATTGTCAGAAGGACTTTGGAGACGGGCATCTGCTGCTGGTGCTTTTACTCCTATGGATAAAAGAACGTTTGGAATCGCAGATGACATGTAAATTCATTGATAATGAATTACAGTCATCAGATGGAGTTTATAAACTATAGATGTTGATGTATTACTTTTTTTCTCTTTGCAGATATGAAGCTGGCCTTCTTTTTGCATACTTAGCTTTCATTCCCTTTTCTGAAGCAGGAATCATGGATAGCCTTTCACTGCAAGTGAGCTACTATCTAGTGTTCCATTTGTCTTTTTAGCAAAGATAATTTTTTTTTCTGTTCATATAATAACAACAGGTGCAGGTCTTCCACTATTGTAATCTTTTATGCCAATTACTTGCAGAGGCTTCTAGAGAGCACTTTTCAACTTGACCTTGAAGCTACAAGAGAGTAAGAAAAGTTATCATTTATTCTATGATTCAAAGTAATGATCACTGCAAGGTCACATGTGTATATATACATATTTTGCGCACATGTGTATGTTTGAACTTGGCAGTAAGAAGATATCTACCCTGCCCTCAGAATGCATGAATCTGGTTGAAATGAGAACTTGTGTCATGACCAATGTAACTTGGATGGTGGTCAATTTGGTACGTGATAGGATACTTCTTCCAATATGTGGTATGGTGNGACCTAAAAATCTGACCTAATTTTCTGACATAATGATGTGGCTTCAGTAGAACCATTAGATGAATACCAAATTCCAATGTTTGATGGGCCCTACAGTTAATCCAAAGGTCATAGTGAATTAGGTCAATAAATTAGGTCCCAATAGCGTTGCTCTATTATGATTTGTACCAGTTTGGAACTGGAAAATTGTTGAAGTGTATAAATGCTTATATTGCTTCTCTCTCTTATCTATGAAAGCAATTAGATGAGATGGCTATTCACACGCTTACAAACCCTAACACTTCTAGGAATATAGCATGTTATTAGCAAAGGCTCTTCTTGTGTATCTTCTTACAAAAAATACGATTAGGCGGCCTGAACATCATTGTTTGGAACTTGTTTCAAACTAGGTGGTGTGAGATTTTGGGGGATGACTCCCACCACATTAGCTGCCAGTGTCCCAGGTCACCGCTCTTCTAGATTGGGCTGTACGAAGGATGCACAGACTACATGACCTCCACACCATGAGGTCCAGTGAGTCTGATTCCATTTGTAATGCACTAGGCCCGCATTATAGAATATTTTCCATTTTTGGATAGTTCTGCATAGTTTTAAACCCACAGTGTGCAATATTGTCCACTTTGGGTTAGGTCCACATGGTTCTAAAATGCATTGTTCAATGAAGGTGCGTTGTTCAATGAAGGTCCAAAAGTAATACTTATTAAGCACTTCATACAAACTTCACCATAGTGACATGGGATGGATATGGGTTAACGCATGGAGTTTCTCCCTGTGGCCCAACCTGGTTCTTTGACCTCAGGACTTTTCTCCCAGCTGTCAGATGATTTGGCAGGGGTAGCATTCCAGAGAGAACTGAAATTTGCTTAGTTCAAATTATGCCCAATTCCATTCCTAGCACTTGATCACACTTACCTCTTTAATTAGTTAAAATTTTCTTTGGGGAAAAATTGGAAAAATGCAGTACTTATACTGTTGAATAAGTTGCATAACATCATATATTTATCAACTTTTTTTTTGTCACTTACATTTTATCCAGTCAATTGGCTTTCTAGGTATTCTCAGCTACAAGAAGGTTCAGGAGGATTGTCAGAAGGACTTTGGAGACGGGCATCTGCTGCTGGTGCTTTTACTCCTATGGATAAAAGAACGTTTGGAATCGCAGATGACATGTAAATTCATTGATAATGAATTACAGTCATCAGATGGAGTTTATAAACTATAGATGTTGATGTATTACTTTTTTTCTCTTTGCAGATATGAAGCTGGCCTTCTTTTTGCATACTTAGCTTTCATTCCCTTTTCTGAAGCAGGAATCATGGATAGCCTTTCACTGCAAGTGAGCTACTATCTAGTGTTCCATTTGTCTTTTTAGCAAAGATAATTTTTTTTTCTGTTCATATAATAACAACAGGTGCAGGTCTTCCACTATTGTAATCTTTTATGCCAATTACTTGCAGAGGCTTCTAGAGAGCACTTTTCAACTTGACCTTGAAGCTACAAGAGAGTAAGAAAAGTTATCATTTATTCTATGATTCAAAGTAATGATCACTGCAAGGTCACATGTGTATATATACATATTTTGCGCACATGTGTATGTTTGAACTTGGCAGTAAGAAGATATCTACCCTGCCCTCAGAATGCATGAATCTGGTTGAAATGAGAACTTGTGTCATGACCAATGTAACTTGGATGGTGGTCAATTTGGTACGTGATAGGATACTTCTTCCAATATGTGGTATGGTGAGAGTAGATTTAATTTTAGTTAGTGCTAATTGTATGCAGTCACATTAGTCACAATTGCTGATTGAACTTATTGTGGTTAGATTGTATAATTTCTTACGTGCCATGTCTACAATTTGCATGTTCCTAGAAGTCATCCTTTGTATGTTGGCACTATTTTACCTTCAACCATTTAAGTTTGTTTGCCCACATTTTTTGGTAGGTATTGCTTAGCTGATGAATGTTTGTTAGAAGCTGTCAAATTTCTGGATATTGGTGACGGTGCCGGTTGGGAGTTACTGCAGGTTCAGTTATAAACTCCAACAATTATGACTAATATTGCTCTCATTTTGACAATTGCAGAATATATATATCTGATAAACGTTTCCAAATCCCGTGGAGCTNGGTATGGTGAGAGTTGATTTAATTTTAGTTAGTGCTAATTGTATGCAGTCACATTAGTCACAATTGCTGATTGAACTTATTGTGGTTAGATTGTATGAATTTCTTACGTGCCATGTCTACAATTTGCATGTTCCTAGAAGTCATCCTTTGTATGTTGGCACTATTTTACCTTCAACCATTTAAGTTTGTTTGCCCACATTTTTTGGTAGGTATTGCTTAGCTGATGAATGTTTGTTAGAAGCTGTCAAATTTCTGGATATTGGTGACGGTGCCGGTTGGGAGTTACTGCAGGTTCAGTTATAAACTCCAACAATTATGACTAATATTGCTCTCATTTTGACAATTGCAGAATATATATATCTGATAAACGTTTCCAAATCCCGTGGAGCTGAGAATGGTATTAGTTATGCATGTGTGTTAGATCACACAAGTCATGGACTAAAGATATTTGCAATCAAAGCCAAAAAATAATTGATGACGACAAGTACCTTTGTTAATGATATACGATTGCAATCATGCTCATTTGCATATGAAGTTGTTGATTTCACTCAAAGATGTGTTGTCCACACTACACTTCTTAATATATAGCCTAAACCAGACTCTCTAGTCTTAACAAACCATATCTTTTATACATCCATAATATGTGAGACATTTCCATATTTATTATTGCTGTTTTCATAGTTGACGTCACATAGCTAGCTAGCTTCATCCTTCTGTTCGGCTTAACAGATCAAATACCTGCTAGCTTAGCCAGTAAAAGTCGGTGTGGTACTAGATCCACTTGATTCTTAAGTTCACGTTTCTTCTGCTAGGTTGGGGAAGGTAAACTGATAAACCTCTCTCTCTCTCTCTCTCTCTGTGTCTATCTCGCACACAACACAGACAGAGTGAGTGACAANGAAGGTAAACTGATAAACCTCTCTCTCTCTCTTTCTCTCTCTCTCTCTCTGTGTCTATCTCGCACACAACACAGACAGAGTGAGTGACAATGTATACACTCGTCTACGGTGGCAGAATTTTCTATTCACCACTGTTGTTGTCGACAATTTGGCCCCTTTTTCATGTTTTGATGTGGTCGATTAACAAAAATTATGGTTTCCTGTTTTTTGATGTGGTTGATTATAATTTGGAATTGTTTGTCTGAGTGCAGGCGATGCTGAATCGTGACTATAGGAAAAGGCCAATTGCAGAAGCGGTATTGAACCATCCTTTTGTAGCTGGAGCTGTTCTTGATTTCTAGGGTTAAACATGGAGATATTGTATTTGTTAATTAATACAGAGTAGTAAAGTCGGCTTGATCCAAAAATAAAAAAAAGAGAGGTGAAGTTGCAATAGCTCTGTCACACAGCATTAAAATGTGGCAGCATGTAGTTTGAGAAGTAGAACCAATAAAGTCATGTTGAGGCAATGTATGGAGAACATTTTACGCTTGGGTTTGTCCATTTAAACAATAGAATGAATATTTCATAAAAAAAATCTTGCAAATTTTTCAGGTAAATCAAATACATGTATGAGAACATGTATTTTTTTCCTTTCTTTTATTTTATTTTTTATTAGATTCTTTTTCTATTTCACTTTTTATTACCCGTTTTACTCTCTATAGGACGGTTTAGGAGACGAAACCACCTTGAACGTGGGCTTTTTGGTGCCTAGATAGTTGACACCATATAAAATTCTATCATGACTTGGCAATCTAAGGGGCGGTCTAAGACTGTTTGAGGTTGTTCCTGAGATTAAAAGTTTCAGTATTACAAATGAAACTTTTAATTTTTAATATTAATAATTTTTTATTAATTTTTTTTTTAAGATTAAAAGTAGTCTAATCTTTGTTGTGATAATCGATCTTAGGAAATATTTTATCAATTTTAATTTTAAACAATCATAATCTATTGATTTTAATTTTTATAGTTTAATAAAAAAATATTTTGGTTTATTTTTCATAATAGAAATAAAAAAAAATGTAACATAAAAAAGAAGAAGATAATTTGTAGGGAAAATTTCAACCTCACCCCTCCTAATTTACTATATCTTTAATGACACCTATTTTATTTTCTGAATCTTCATTGACTCAAATTTTAATTGACACGAATTTTAATAAATAAAAAAATATTAATTTTAATCGACTCGAAGGCGAATTTTTATCGACGCTAACAATTCGGCTCAAATTTTAATATGTAAAAATAATTTTTAATATGCTTGAATTTTAATACGTTTAAAAAATTTTAATTTAATTACCTTTAATTGAATTTTAATATGTAAAAAAAAAATTAATCGGCTCAAATTTTAATAAAATTTTATGTAAAAAAATTAATTGAGGTTTATGTAGGGGCATTTTTGGTATTTTAAATGATTTTTTTTTTGTTTGAAAGGGTAGTTTAATGATAGGGGTTCAATGGTACTCCTTGTGAAAGTTTTGTCTTCTTTAGGTTAAAGATTCAAGTCTTCTTTCTCTCCAAAAAAAAAAAAAGTTAAAAAAAAAATAATGATAGGGGTGTTAATGATGTTTAAATATAAACTAGAAGGGGGTGTCATTGACTTTTTTATAATAGAGGGGATGTTCTTAAAGATATAGTAAATTAGGAGAGGTGTGACTGAAATTTTTCCTACAAATTATCTTTTTTTTTTGTGTTACAATTTTTTTTTATTTCTATTTAAAAAAATAAACTAAAATATTTTTTTTATTAAACTATAAAAATTAAAATCAATAGATTATGATTGTTTAAAATTAAAATTGATAAAATATTTCCTAAGATCGATTATCACAACAAAGATTAGACTCCTTTTAATCTTAAAAAATAATTTTTAAATAAAAAATTATTAATTTTAAAAATTAAAAGTCTCATTTGTAAGAATGAGACTTTTAATCTCAGGAGCTACCTCAGTCTTAGGGCGCCCTGAGATTGCCAAGTCATGATAAAATTTTATACGGTATCTACTATCTAGGCACCAGAAAGCCCACGTACAGGGTGGTTTCATCCCCTAAAATGTCCTATGGAGAGTGAAACGGGTAATAAAAAGTGAAATAGAAAAGGAATCTGATAAAAAATAAAATAAAGGAAGAAAAAAAACATGTTCTCATTCATGTATTTGATTTACCTGAAAAATTTGCAAGATTTTTTTTATTAAATATTCATTTATTGTTTAAATGGACAAACTCCAGCGTAAAATGTTCTCCATACATTACCTCAACATGATTTTATTGGTTCTACTTCTCAAACTACATGCTGCCACATTTTAATGCTGTGTCATTGATGATTAAAAAAATAGAGGGGTGTTCTTGAATATATGATAAATTAGAAAGAGTGTAATTAAAATTTTCTCTAATTTGTATTTATTGTTGAGTGAGTGAGAGAGAGAGGACATTAGTTTACTAGAGATAGAATGATTACAGATAAATGGTATGTTTTGGTTGACTAGTTAAAATTATTTTTTTATACTTAGCTCTTTTTTTTTTTTATAATTTATTGTAATATATTTTTAATATTATGGGTTGGATTCATGAACTCAAATTATTCAAATTTATTTTTGATTGAGTTTAAATTTTCATAAGACTTTTTTGAAGAATTAAAATTTATGGATTTAAAAAATTTAATTCAGATTAATTATATACCTAAAATATTTGAGGCCTTTTTTGAAATATGGGGCTAAAGCCTGGGCTTTGTGACAGGACCGGCCCTAGGCAATCTTGTAATTTAAAATTTTAAACATACATTTACAGCTGGGTAGATGAACAGAAGCACATAAAAAAACATGACAATGTGAGTGAGAAGAGGAGGGAGGGAGAAAAACAGGAAAAAAAAAAAGNCAGGTAAATCAAATACATGTATGAGAACATGTATTTTTTTCCTTTCTTTTATTTTATTTTTTATTAGATTCTTTTTCTATTTCACTTTTTATTACCCGTTTTACTCTCTATAGGACGGTTTAGGAGACGAAACCACCTTGAACGTGGGCTTTTTGGTGCCTAGATAGTTGACACCATATAAAATTCTATCATGACTTGGCAATCTAAGGGGCGGTCTAAGACTGTTTGAGGTTGTTCCTGAGATTAAAAGTTTCAGTATTACAAATGAAACTTTTAATTTTTAATATTANGGACACCATATAAAATTCTGTCATGACTTGGCAATCTAAGGGGCGGTCTAAGACTGTTTGAGGCTGTTCCTGAGATTAAAAGTTTCAGTATTACAAATGAAACTTTTAATTTTTAATATTAATAATTTTTTATTAATTTTTTTTTTAAGATTAAAAGTAGTCTAATCTTTGTTGTGATAATCGATCTTAGGAAATATTTTATCAATTTTAATTTTAAACAATCATAATCTATTGATTTTAATTTTTATAGTTTAATAAAAAAATATTTTGGTTTATTTTTCATAATAGAAATAAAAAAAAATGTAACATAAAAAAGAAGAAGATAATTTGTAGGGAAAATTTCAACCTCACCCCTCCTAATTTACTATATCTTTAATGACACCTATTTTATTTTCTGAATCTTCATTGACTCAAATTTTAATTGACACGAATTTTAATAAATAAAAAAATATTAATTTTAATCGACTCGAAGGCGAATTTTTATCGACGCTAACAATTCGGCTCAAATTTTAATATGTAAAAATAATTTTTAATATGCTTGAATTTTAATACGTTTAAAAAATTTTAATTTAATTACCTTTAATTGAATTTTAATATGTAAAAAAAAAATTAATCGGCTCAAATTTTAATAAAATTTTATGTAAAAAAATTAATTGAGGTTTATGTAGGGGCATTTTTGGTATTTTAAATGATTTTTTTTTTGTTTGAAAGGGTAGTTTAATGATAGGGTTCAATGGTACTCCTTTTGAAAGTTTTGTCTTTTTTAGGTTAAAGATTCAAGTCTTCTTTCTCTCCAAAAAAAAAAAANTTATGTAGGGGCATTTTTGGTATTTTAAATGATTTTTTTTTTGTTTGAAAGGGTAGTTTAATGATAGGGGTTCAATGGTACTCCTTGTGAAAGTTTTGTCTTCTTTAGGTTAAAGATTCAAGTCTTCTTTCTCTCCAAAAAAAAAAAAAGTTAAAAAAAAAATAATGATAGGGGTGTTAATGATGTTTAAATATAAACTAGAAGGGGGTGTCATTGACTTTTTTATAATAGAGGAAATGTTCTTAAAGATATAGTAAATTAGGAGAGGTGTGACTGAAATTTTTCCTACAAATTATCTTTTTTTTTTGTGTTACAATTTTTTTTTATTTCTATTTAAAAAAATAAACTAAAATATTTTTTTTATTAAACTATAAAAATTAAAATCAATAGATTATGATTGTTTAAAATTAAAATNTTTTTGTGTTACAATTTTTTTTATTTCTATTTAAAAAAATAAACTAAAATATTTTTTTTATTAAACTATAGAAATTAAAATCAATAGATTATGATTGTTTAAAATTAAAATTGATAAAATATTTCCTAAGATCGATTATCACAACAAAGATTNGTGTTACAATTTTTTTTTATTTCTATTTAAAAAAATAAACTAAAATATTTTTTTTATTAAACTATAAAAATTAAAATCAATAGATTATGATTGTTTAAAATTAAAATTGATAAAATATTTCCTAAGATCGATTATCACAACAAAGATTAGACTCCTTTTAATCTTAAAAAATAATTTTTAAATAAAAAATTATTAATTTTAAAAATTAAAAGTCTCATTTGTAAGAATGAGACTTTTAATCTCAGGAGCGACCTCAAACAGTCTTAGGGCGCCCTGAGATTGCCAAGTCATGATAAAATTTTATATGGTATCTACTATCTAGGCACCAGAAAGCCCACGTACAGGGTGGTTTCATCCCCTAAANTTTAAAAATTAAAAGTCTCATTTGTAAGAATGAGACTTTTAATCTCAGGAGCTACCTCAGTCTTAGGGCGCCCTGAGATTGCCAAGTCATGATAAAATTTTATACGGTATCTACTATCTAGGCACCAGAAAGCCCACGTACAGGGTGGTTTCATCCCCTAAAATGTCCTATGGAGAGTGAAACGGGTAATAAAAAGTGAAATAGAAAAGGAATCTGATAAAAAATAAAATAAAGGAAGAAAAAAAACATGTTCTCATTCATGTATTTGATTTACCTGAAAAATTTGCAAGATTTTTTTTATTAAATATTCATTTATTGTTTAAATGGACAAACTCCAGCGTAAAATGTTCTCCATACATTACCTCAACATGATTTTATTGGTTCTACTTCTCAAACTACATGCTGCCACATTTTAATGCTGTGTCATTGATGATTAAAAAAATAGAGGGGGTGTTCTTGAATATATGATAAATTAGAAAGAGTGTAATTAAAATTTTCTCTAATTTGTATTTATTGTTGAGTGAGTGAGAGAGAGAGGACATTAGTTTACTAGAGATAGAATGATTACAGATAAATGGTATGATTTGGTTGACTAGTTAAAATTATTTTTTTATACTTAGCTCTTTTTTTTTTTTAATAATTTATTGTAATATATTTTTAATATTATGGGTTGGATTCATGAACCCAAATTATTCAAATTTATTTTTGATTGAGTTTAAATTTTCATAAGACTTTTTTGAAGAATTAAAATCTTATGGATTTAAAAAATTTAATTCAGATTAATTATATACCTAAAATATTTGAGGCCTTTTTTGAAATATGGGGCTAAAGCCTGGGCTTTGTGACAGGACCGGCCCTAGGCAATCTTGTAATTTAAAATTTTAAACATACATTTACAGCTGGGTAGATGAACAGAAGCACATAAAAAAACATGACAATGTGAGTGAGAAGAGGAGGGAGGGAGAAAAACAGGAAAAAAAAAAAGAAAGAGGAGGGGGAGAGGGGGAGGGGGCGCGGAGGAAATGCAAAAATGGAGAAGAGAAGGTAGACGCTGCTAACGCATAGCACTGCCAGCCGAAAACAGAGGAGCAATTTTGCCATTTAGCTTCAGCAGAAAGTTTTTAAGAGAAGGGTAGCGAATCTGGTTGACAGAAGGTTAAAGAAAGAGTGGGAAGTGGGAAATGCACGAAAGCATTCGATTCCTTAATTTTTCATCAAACGCAAACAACCCCCAGAAGATATCTTGGCAAATAAAATGCTTTTCTCAGATTTTTCTCACATCTTTCTAATTCTTATTTGCAACCTCCCATCTTTCCGTTTCTTAGCTTCTTTCGGAGTGCCTCGGCCTAATTTACGCCAACCGAAAAAGGTAAAAGCTTTTGTTCAGTTTTACAGTGAAGAACCCACATGAGTCTTTGTTTTTTCACCTGAAAATTTCTACTTCTCCCACTTTTTGGGCGTTATTCGCCAATGATCACTGTTAACTTATTTCCTGTGTTTTCCATGATCTTGGGTTTTGTATAAAGACTTTGACTTTGAGCATACTTTGTGTTTCATCGTGTTGATATATAATTTTCTTCTTCTCAAGTTATGCAGTGAGTTGGTGATGTAATTGAGAGTTTCTTTTCATTTTTTTCCTTGAATTGAATTTTCTAAGGGCTTCAAATCGTAGTTGTTGAAATATAACTAAGCTATTGTGTATTGTCATCTCTCTATCCAGTTGGGAATGTGTGTCCTTTTGCTTCCAGACTATAAAAAATGGGTTTCGACCCTTGTTATTAACATTTTTCCTTGTATCAGTACGCAAGTTTAGCAAGAAACTATTGGTTAGCTACTGCTTGAACTTGTTAATGAATCTCGTTAATTTTTGGTAATGGGTATTNTAAAGTCATGAACGTGGCCCGTGTGAGATAACATTTGTAGTTTCCTCCCCCTCCCTTCCCCCTTCCTAGTTTTTCTTTTCTACTTTTTTAGACCTACAGGTTGTAAGGTGGTAGCTTACTCTCCTAATCATTTTTTTTTCTTCCTTATTTGTGTTTTTAGCTTTTATTTAGAACTACAATGGTTTATACTTCTCATTTGTCGCACTATTTTTTTCTCGCTATAAAGTATCCTGAACGTGTTGCCAGCATGTTCGAAATTCAAAAAAAAAAAAATTCATTTTTCTGACGTTGATATACAGGATTGGGAGAGATTTCCATGCTTCACAGATCATAATGTCTCATATTCTATTAGTAATCAACATTGAGGACCACGGGGACTCCAGATGTTGACTTGTGATGTTTACATTTGTCAACATCCAACAATTGCAACCAGTTAGGTTGCATTCTCTCTTAAATGGGGCTAATCTTTCTCATGATGGGTTTCTGGGCTCCTGTAGGGATAATGTTGTTTTCAGAAAACTTTCCTAAGCAATGCCTGGCAAATGTCGACTCTGTGCATTTCAATTTATCATGTGCTATTATTGTTGTCAGTCATTGGATTTTAGTCAATTTTATAGTTGCAATAATCGGTTTTGGTGTAACTAGTTCATCTGCGGCTTTCTCTTTTACAGAACTATTTGAAATGGAAATTTTGTTTATACGCAAATTGTACTACACGATACCATGGTATTTATTGTCGTCTTCATGGGAATTACAAAATTGGAAGTAATGATAATAGTAGTGACCTGTTGATATTCTTGCATTACTTCGGAGACATTTGGTTACCGAAGAAGTAACAAAACAGATTGACTCTGCAGGCTGTGTTTCAAAAGTCACCAATAAATCTTTCACTGATTTGACTGGCGCCCCTTGGGATCAAGGAAAAAGCCAAGGTAGAGTTTCTTAAATGAAGCGTTANTGAAGTAACAAAACAGATTGACTCTGCAGGCTGTGTTTCAAAAGTCACCAATAAATCTTTCACTGATTTGATTGGCGCCCCTTGGGATCAAGGAAAAAGCCAAGGTAGAGTTTCTTAAATGAAGCGTTATATTTGTTCTAACAGTATCAATAGCTTTAGTCCATGTACACTGACTTCTAAGACTCTTACCTTTAATTTCCAATACTAACAGGAGATGCTTCCCAGAAAAGGGGGCCTCTTGCTCTTATTTTTCATCCGAAACATCAAGGGCAATAAATTACAATGCTTTGTATCTATTCTTTTATTTGCACGTTGCTGTTTCAAAGGATATTATGTGACTTCTGTTACATTTGCTTTAATAATTGGATGGTATCTTTCATTTAGTTTCAAAGAGGATTGAGGAATGAAAAAGAACTTGGAATCAATCTCTTTTGTAGAGTTAAGTGCTTTAGTATACTTGACACTTATTTTTTGAAGCAATCCTCTCCTGAACCCAATACATTTAAGCAAATCTTAGTATAATGGCAACTCCTTATTTGTCAGCCAGATTAAGTATTGTGCAAGAGTATTTGCAACTGAAGTTGGCTTTTGGTTTTTGAAGCCAAGCATTTGAAATTCTGTAAATTTTACAAAATGTGGGCCAGAAACGGATTTTGAAATGAGAAAGCAGGGATGACAAGTTCTTGTGGCAGTTGGTTATTTCCTTTCTCCAATTCGATATCTTTCATTATAGGAAATTATTGTGTCTCAATGAAGAAATAAAATGCATGAGGCTTGTTAAGGCCACTAAAATCATGCTACTATACTTTAATTTTCTCTTTGAATGATCTTGTATGTGATTCAGCTTTGGAGTATTTCCCGTTTCATCATGTGTATGATCTGCAATCACAAAGAATTAATGAAAAAGCATCTTTACGTGGTTCCAGTTGCCAATGCATTGCCCTACTCGCTGACGTGTCATAAATGGCAGGGGAAATTCTCATACTAATTGTAGGGGATTTGATGCCACAGTCTTCAATGGCAGACCTGAAAGGCTCCCACCGTCCAACCATTTTTTATAGGCCTATTCTGCCTTCAGATTTAGAGGTTCTTGAGAAAATCCATGGTGACTTATTTCCTGTTAGGTCAGTTGATCTCATGATCTGCTATCTTTTGCATCATTTTTTAACTACAATGAAGTCGCTTCACTCACCATAATTCACCATAAGCTTGTTGCCATTTTCTTAGGTATGAGTCTGAGTTCTTTCACAGTGTTGTTAATGGCTGTGATATTGTGTCTTGGGGAGCTGTTGACCGCAGTCGGCCCAGCGATCAGAGTGATGAACTTATTGGATTTGTCACCGCAAGGATTGTCCTGGCAGAAGAAAGTGAGGTAAGCACTTAGTGTACCTCCGATTCTAACATTTTAGCTTCATATGGAAATCATGAATTTTCAAAGCACATTGGGTATTTTAGTCTTTCATTTTGCTAGACATACTCAAGTTAGGTTGCTTATGTCATACTGAGCCCTCATGCAAATATTTGCTAAATTTTAGAGTATAATTGGAGCTTATTATATACAACCAGCACTGGTCTTGCAGATAAAAGATTTGCTCAGATGCAACTCATCAAAATCACAACCAACGGTAGTTTATATTCTTACACTTGGGGTAGTAGAATCTTATAGAAATCTTGGCATAGGTAGGGGTTGTTTCTTCTGTGGAACTCTTTATTGAACTTCTTTCTTTCTTTAGCTGAAACATTTCTGGTGTTGAATTTTCAGCTAGTTCACTAATTCGAGAGGTTATCAAATATGCCTCCAACATCCCCACTTGCCAAGCAGTTTACCTACATGTGATTTATTATAACAATCCTGCCATCCATTTGTACAAGAAAATGTCCTTTCAGTGTGTCCGAAGGCTGCATGCTTTTTATTTCATACATGGACAGTACTATGATGGATATTTGTTCATTTACTATGTGAATGGTGGCCGATCTCCGTGCTCACCACTGTAAGTGAAATTTTCTTCTTCTTTCTGTTTTATCTCTCAGTCTAGCTTGCTGAGAAATGACTGGAGCATTTGCCCAAAACAAATTGGTAACCCCAAAACTAGTATTTTTACGTTAGTATGTCCTAATTGAGGGGGAAACCAAAATTCTGGACAGAAAATGGAAGAAACAAGGACCAGAACTTGAATTTCTCTAATTTAAACATAGAAATTGTGCACTCTGTTAGCTGAATCAATCAATCCACAAGTTATAGTGCATAGAAATTACACTGTTCTATAAAGAAAGGCATGTTCATTGCAGAAGGGTAATAATTTGGGCTAACACGTAGTGGGGTCCATACTGCCCTGCCAACTCGTCATCAAGTAACAAATATAAGGGTTGTGTCTATTCCCCAATCACAAAAGCCACCTACCACCTACAGTATATTGCTATACTATTTTTTCGTCTGTGTAGAACCCAGCATTATGAAGAAGCAAGTGTTGGGAAGTTAACATAGATGCCATTGGAAAAATGGCAAATTTCAACTCCCCCCGGGTGGGGGCTTCCCTGGGGGCAGGGGTGTTCTGTAGGGTTGCACTGGAGCACAATATGTGGAACATTTTTAGTATTAGATATTGGTTCCTTTTAACATTACGTTTTACTTGTCAATTTCTGTGTGACTTTGCCCCAAGTATAGCATTACCAATCTCTGCATCTGGTTGGCTAGAGGAGTTACCGTTTCTGTTTTTGAAGCAGATGGAATACTTACAGTCCATTGTCAATATGCTTGGTAAGATGAACATGTATTTTCTTGATAATGGTTGGCATTGGAACCAATATGTTTCATTATCAACTGAAACTTAAAATGGTAGCTACAAAATCACTGAGCCCGATTAAGTCAATGGCAATATGATGGTTCACCGTGATTGATAATGTCATGGATTGCTTGTGATTTCAAGTATTATGGTTTTGCAATTGATGATGCCAGCTAATACGATTTATCAGCCTTTTGGTCTGCAGAGAGCTTGTCACACTTGGGGTGACTTACATGAGGAGTGGATTTAAATCGGTGGTAGCCAGGCTATTGAACAATGAAGACGGGAAGGTCCCCAAGTCAGCCAAATGTAAAGAATCTGGTTGCCTTCTACCGTCAATGTAAAACAAGAGAACCCTTGAAAGTCAAAACTGAGGGTACGGGGTGTCAGTTTGTCTAGTGTTCTAATTACTCTGGCTGATGCTATAGAAATAAACTCAAAAGTCAAAAGTTAATGTGTTCTTTTATAACTATTCTACATTATCTCTTTTCTTAATCTTCCGTCCTTGTATACCAGCAAGCCAAGGAATAATAGTGTCTTATTACTAACACACTGAATGTTCTGAACTAAGGGATCCATGTATTTATCAGTATCTAAATATATACTGTAGATTTTTTGATTGGAAATTTGAATGATTTTTTGATGGTGGCGTTCTATTGTTTTTTCTTGTGTTTGAGGGAGCGTATAAATTTGATCATACTGCTTCTAAGGTGCCTGCTCCTACCAGATATGTAAAGCCAGATGGTATATGTATCAGTAGGCTTTTGTGAATTTCATGTGTTCTTTTTAACAAGAAACACTATCTTTGTAAGGCATGCTTTCTTCAAACACCTTTACCAAGTTGATTTGGTCTTTTAGGTATTCAGTGTGACTGGAGTAGTTCTGTTGCCCATTATGTATTGTCAGTCCATGACAATGAAGTTTGTTGAAGTAAGGTTATAAAGGGAGCAAGACATCATAGTTTGAATCTTATCATAGGCATATGTGATTTGGGGGTGGGTATGTCCTATTGCTACTGAAGTTTTTATTTTTAAATTCATTAGCAAGAGTATAAATCACATTCAGGCTGCTTTGCATAATTTTTGTAATTGTGGAGCATTGCATGTGCCAAGGGTCAACCTATCTATAAACAATCAAATAACTTGTACAAAATGTCCAGCTTTGTTAAATTGTTCAACCATATGTGAAGAGCAAAAATGGTGAAGATTGAAAGTCAAGAAATGGAGATCTAGATTGGGTACTCGCAGGAAATCAAAACAATTATATACAGAGTACTTGAGCTTTAATAAAACTCATTCAATCATTCGTAGACGGTACCTTCTAACATTCCTACTGTAGTCTTTGCATTTCTAATTTTCCTCATGCTTTTGGTGGTGGAAGTTGTTTGTTGAATTTTTGCCGGGAATGAACCACCAAAATATTAATGTACCGCCAAATTTTATAAATTTATCTTATGACATCATTTTTACAAGTTTTATTGGTCAAAATTTGTACAATCAATCCCAAGTATTTCAAAAATTATAAATGATCATCAACATTTGTAAGTGACCCTTAAAATTTACAAATAACCTACAAAAATTATAAATAATCTTCAAAATTTATAAAAAAATATTTATAAAATTGTAAGTGACGACATGATACTCTTTTTTTTTTGGGGTACCTAATACTTCTCCAGATTATATTATTATGAACTAGTGGAGAAAAATATTTATTTATTCAAGAAACTACATATGAAATACAAAAATCAAGAGATCTAGTGTAAAAATAGAGCGAAATAGAGATAGAGGCACCGCAAAAAAAGTCATGTGAAATTGATGGCATGTGCCTTGTTTCGTAGAGATTAATAACATTAAGAGAAGCAAACACAATCAGTAATCAAAACCAGATATGGGCTCTTAGCTAATGTTTATTAGACATTTTTACTAAATATAAGATACTAATTATTTTCAACAAAACTGTAATGCGCAAAACATAAAGAGTGTATTTGAATTGACTTAAAAAAATATTTTTTAGATTGTTGACTTATTATAAGTATTTTTTTTTAAAAGCAATAGTATTTGAAATTATTTTTTAAAAATAATTTTTAAAAAATTAAAATTATTTTACCACTTAAATAAGTTTAAAAATAAAAGTTAAAAAATAAAGCTTGTCCAAAATCACGTATGGCAATTCATTTTTATCTTTATTGTTTTTCACCCTCTCGCTGCGAATGTCTAAAGGCCCTTCTTCCACTCTGGTGACCATTGACGACGATGCCCAAGAGGTAGTAGATCGCCGGCGACTATGACTGCTCTGTTCTCTCTTCCGTCTTCGTTCCTTTTTCCATTTTGGTGACCATCGACGACGATGCCGAAGAGTTAGGAGATTGTCGACGACTGTGACTGCTCTGTTTTCTCTTCTGTCTTTGTTCTTTTGGAGTTATTGGATATGTCAGTTCATCTTGAACATGTACGGACTTGGATTTGTATATAATGTGGAGTATCTTTGATATATTTGTCTCTTTCTCTATTCATCTCTTTGGTTACTCTTTTGGGAACCGTAGTTACTGCCACACACACTGCTATATTATTATTAGAGTTGTCTTATTTTATTATATGAATGCAATTTTGGCATTAGAAAGTTGTTTTGCACCTTATTCTACTGTAATAGATGGCATGATAAGATTGTGTGTTGTGCAACTTTAATGGATTATTCATTCCTATAATCTGTTTGATAAAATGTCTCTTAGAAAATTTGGATTTAATTTGTGCTTGTGTGTTGGTCCATTGCCTTTCTCCTCTATTCCTTTTGGTTTTCACAGTAGATATTGTTTGATTTCTTGCATTGGCACAAAATGTGCCCAATGCAAATTTGAAGAGGTTCAAGCTACCTTTCTTATGAAACAAGTATGGAGTCTATTGCAGGGTTCTTCTTTATGGGCCCCAAGTATTTGGCTCAAAATTTTTGAAAGGGAAGGGTTTGTTGAGATATTTGAGCAGGAGACTTGCAGCTAGTTTTGAATTGCTGAGGCCTTTTTTCGAAAAGGTAGTTGCTAGTTCAAGATTTGTGGTGGGGAATGGGTTGCGTATTGCCTCAAGTTTTTCCTAAGCTAGCTAATGTTTTTGAGGATCGGTTTGGCATTTAATGATGAGAGGTTTTATTTGTCTGATGAGATCAGAAATGAAGTCTTGCTTTCAGGTGTGTGTTCGTCTGATGAATGTGATAAATTGATCTAGATGGCTGCTAATTCTGGTGCATTCTTTGATAAATCTGCTTGGCATTTGGTGAGAGTGCAGGGTGTTGTTAGTGCTGTTGCTAATTCTGGTGCATTTTCTGTTAATCCGGGGATTGCTTGGGGTGGAGCTATTGTCCGTAATGAATGGGAGAATTTGGTTCTGGCCTCTTCTTTCTTTTATGGAGAGTGCTCAAACATGGTGGTTGAGTATAAAGCTTTATTGGATGGTTTACAACTTATTTTTGCTTATGGGTTGTCTGGTTATAGCCTTGTAATTGAATGTGACTCCCTGGTGCTGGTCAATTATGTTATGGGTTCTTGTGATTGCCCATGGATCTGTTTGGGTTATCTGAGGCAAATCAGAGGTCTTCTGAGACAGCTGCAACATTGATTGGTCCATGTTTATAGGAAAGCTAATTCAGTTGCCGATAGGTTAGCTGCTCAAGCATTGATGAGTGGACGGTCTTCCGATTTTATGTGAGGGGNCCCAATGCAAATTTGAAGAGGTTCAAGCTACCTTTCTTATGAAACAAGTATGGAGTCTATTGCAGGGTTCTTCTTTATGGGCCCCAAGTATTTGGCTCAAAATTTTTGAAAGGGAAGGGTTTGTTGAGATATTTGAGCAGGAGACTTGCAGCTAGTTTTGAATTGCTGAGGCCTTTTTTCGAAAAGGTAGTTGCTAGTTCAAGATTTGTGGTGGGGAATGGGTTGCGTATTGCCTCAAGTTTTTCCTAAGCTAGCTAATGTTTTTGAGGATCGGTTTGGCATTTAATGATGAGAGGTTTTATTTGTCTGATGAGATCAGAAATGAAGTCTTGCTTTCAGGTGTGTGTTCGTCTGATGAATGTGATAAATTGATCTAGATGGCTGCTAATTCTGGTGCATTCTTTGATAAATCTGCTTGGCATTTGGTGAGAGTGCAGGGTGTTGTTAGTGCTGTTGCTAATTCTGGTGCATTTTCTGTTAATCCGGGGATTGCTTGGGGTGGAGCTATTGTCCGTAATGAATGGGAGAATTTGGTTCTGGCCTCTTCTTTCTTTTATGGAGAGTGCTCAAACATGGTGGTTGAGTATAAAGCTTTATTGGATGGTTTACAACTTATTTTTGCTTATGGGTTGTCTGGTTATAGCCTTGTAATTGAATGTGACTCCCTGGTGCTGGTCAATTATGTTATGGGTTCTTGTGATTGCCCATGGATCTGTTTGGGTTATCTGAGGCAAATCAGAGGTCTTCTGAGACAGCTGCAACATTGATTGGTCCATGTTTATAGGAAAGCTAATTCAGTTGCCGATAGGTTAGCTGCTCAAGCATTGATGAGTGGACGGTCTTCCGATTTTATGTGAGGGGTTCAACTGCCTTGTGAGGTTGGGCTTGCTTTGTTGAATGACCAGCTTGGCATGGCTGTTCTGCGAAAGAAGAGAAGACTTGTTTTTGATGACAAAGGTTAATTTGGCTTTGAAAAGTGCTGATTTGTTTGAAATCTCTGGAAAGGTTGCTGACTATTATGAAGAGGATGCCTAGGAGCAGCTGCTTTTTGTTTTGAGAATTTTGATTGTTAGTATGATTTTTCTTGTTTTGTTTTTGGTAGGCGGATGTGCCTTTTTGGTTGTTTTATTAGGTGTTTGTGCCTTATCTTTGCTTCTTGTAATCCTCTTTGTGAATAAATAAAATTTTTCTTTTTCTTAAAAAAAAAAGGTTATTTATTTTTTCATGGCTTTAGACTTTCAACACACAAATGTGACTATTGTTTGAATGCTCTAATTTCATACTTTATTAATGTGATTTTCTTTTATGTACGATATTTTTTTGCGTATCATTGTATGTATATTGTATGTTTGTATATGTACACTCAATAATGTTAACAATTGTGACACAAATAGGTATTTTTACTTCCAAACTGACTTATAAAACACTTTTCATAAACACGTATTGAAAAAATATTTTTTGGATTTTATAAGTCATCCTAAACGCAACTTAAATCTTTTTCTTGAGCAATGAAACAAAATATGACAATTCGTCCAATACCTTTTCTAATATAGCACTCCCTCCATTCCTAAATATCTGTCGTTTAAGGTTTTTGCACAGGAATTAAGGAATCTATTAAATAGCTGTAATACGAGTTAAAAATATTTACATAAGACTAAAATACCTTTATTTAATACGTATTCGGAAAGAAAATAATATAAAAAATACTTAGTTTCTACCTAATTTAATGCATTGAAAAGTTAAGGGTAAATTTGAAAAAAAAAATATTAATTATGCTTTGGTTTCATTAAACAACAGATATTATGGAATAAAGAATTTTTTGTAAAACGACAGATATTTAAGAACGGAAGGAGCACATCCACAGCCTAACACGGAGGCAATTCAAAATAAATAAAACTAAACCTACAAATATGCACAAACATATCTAATTTTGACAGACACCGTACACAAAACTGATATAACAAAAATGTCCAATGCTATCTACTTGTATAACAATTCCGCACGCAACGAGGTTAGGTCCCGTGCACATGTGCTACAAGATTCTGCCAAGCTACACTCACTACTTTGCTGTCCTGCCCCAGTTCATGAAGAAAGCTACTAAACTTGTCTGACAACCACAATCTATAAATACGTCCTTGAAGGATTGATCTTCAAAAGTCTATTGGACAGTGTTCACACGCAAAATAAACATTTGGCAATGCAGGCTGTTGGCAAGCTTGTCAAACCTTTGTGCAATTGCATGATAATTCCTGCCTTCAAACACCTCTTTCTTTTGGTTCATTGTGGAATTATGTTCAGCCCCCGGCTCCTTTAGAGATAAGCATAGCACCTTAAGCCATCTAGACCAAAAAACTTTAGATAATTTCCTAAAAAGAAAACAGACATCTAGACCATGCTTGACACTTACAATCAAAAATCACATGATGCGATGGAGAGAATGTTTTCTATGCAGAGAAAAAAAAAAGGCATGTAATGTCGGTGGAACTATGTGTTGTGGCCTTACTCCATCAGCAGCAGCAGCATCATCATACGTTCATTGTAAATCATTGCCAGAAAAACCTGTTCTCAAAAAAATCTACTAATATCGGAACATGCAACATCGTTGTGGTTAGATGTACAAGCAGATATATGAATTCAAAAAACATATTGAAGTACAATTAAATTTAAATAATGAAACTAGAAATCAAAAGATAATGAGGAGCACAATTTCAAATCTACAAAAGTTTGTAGAATCCAAAAAAACAAGTCTTGTTCCCCGATTTTGACAAAGGTAAGCATGCTTCCAAAACTTTCAACTTCCGACTCAAAATGATCGAAACCTGTAATAATAAAATTATATGTCCATTAGACTTAACAAAAATATTTAATGAACAATTTCACATAAACAAATTGTAAGAATGTAGTAGTAGAATTAGGCTTCGTGGGTTATGAGTGACATCATACTTCTTACAAATCGAAATTCTCATCATATCCCGGAAAAATAATTTCCATAGCTATAATCACATTGATGATAGAACAAACATAGCCCCCTCTAAGCTAGTATAGCCAAAAACAATCAAAGAAAATAAAAGCTTCATCCCCCATAATTTGGAAAGAAGCGACAAGAGGATTGTCCATGGTGTTGGGTCTGGGGCCATTGATTGGTAGTTTTATGACTTGTACTGTAGCTCTAGGTTGTACTATGGTGAAGACATCATGTGGAAAAACAATGAATATGAGTTTCAGACTTGGAGACTTCTCCGCTCCATGATGAAGACAGAAGACATTCTGCCAAGCGCATTTCTGAAAGACTGAAAATCACATTTAGTAGAGTGATCCCACCAAGGTGGTGGAAGAGTGGACGTAGGCCGGGTGGGTCGAACCACTAAATATCGGGAGTTGCATGTTCCTTGTTGAAATATCTTTCTGAAGCATGTCTTGAATTGAGTATATAATCAACTAATATTTGATGTATATGAGATGATGAGCTTAATTGATAACAAGTCATATGGATTACATTGCAATCATACTCGAATAATGTTTCTAAGCACACACAAGAGTTTGGTGCTTGTTAGGATTGACTGGGAATTGATTTAGAACAAAACAGAGGATTAAACTCAAAATATGGGGCTCCCAGAATCAAGCCAGTAGACCAGACAAAAACCTAGTCGACTAGGCATCAGACTGTTGAGTTTTTTTTTGTGGAGTCTAGTTTTTTATGTTGATCCGGATGATAACCCGACCCGAAAAATATTGCGTGATTTTTAATGAGAAATTTTCTGAGGTTTAATCCATGGATCGAAGGCTTGGGACGATTTGGACCTGTTTGTTTGTAGCCCGGTGCAAGACATATAAAACCTGTTTCTTTTGGGTGATTAGAGTTTGATTGACTCTGTATGGCCGCCCCCTCTCTGTAATCGTTATTGAGAATAGTGAAATTCCTGCAGCTTCGTGGACGTAGGCAAATTGCCGAACCACGTAAATATTGTCTTATGCGTGTGATTGTTTTTCTTTGGCGTGTGTTTTTTCTACTGTTGTTTTTCACAGGTTTGGAAATTTTGTGTGAATTTCCTAACAACTGGTATCAAAGCTTGGTTTAGGGTTGAGTGGGAGCAATGGCAGAGGAAGCAAGAAAGGCGTCTGAAATAGAAAATTTCGATGGCACAGACTTTGGATTCTGGAGGATGCAAATCGAGGATTATCTTTATGGGAAGAAGTTGCATTTACCGTTTCTAGGGAAAAAACCTACGACTATGAAGGATAAAGATTGGACTCTTCTTGACAGATAAGTACTGGGAGTTATCAGGTTAACTCTGTTTAGGTCTATTGTGCACAATGTTGTAAAGGAGAAGACTACAACATATTTGATGAAGGCTTTGTCCGGTATGCATGAAAAGCAGTTTGCAAACAACAAGGTGCATCTGATGAAGAAACTATTCAATTTGAAGATGACAGATAACACATCAGTAGCACAACATCTGAACGAGTTTAACACTATCACAAAACAATTGTCATTTGTAGAAATTGATTTTGATGATGAGATTCGTGCACTGATCGTTTTAGCTTCCCTGCCAAATAGTTGGGAGGCAATAAGGATGTCAGTGAGCAATTCTACAGGAAAGGAAAAACTGAAATACAATGACTTACGAGATTTAATTCTGGCCGAGGAGATTCGCAGAAAAGATACAGGTGAAATCTCAGGATCTGGTTCTGCACTAAACCTTGAGACAAGAGGCAGAGGTAATGACATAAATTTAAATCGGGGCAGATCAAAATCCAGAAATTCTAATTGCATAGAAGTAAATCTAGATTAGACCAACAAGCAAAATGTTGAAATTGTGGAAAAATGGGTCACTTTAAGGGGCAATGCAAAAATTTTAAGAAGAAGAATGAAGATGATTTTGCTAATGCTGTAACGGAAGAGGTACAAGATGCATTACTTCTTGCAGTAGATAGTCCACTTGATGATTGGGTTTTGGACTCAGGAGCTTTGTTTCATACTACTCCACACCAAGAAATCATGCAGAACTATGTTGCAGGTGATTTTGGTAAGGTGTATTTGGCTAATGGTACAGCCTTGGATGTTATGGGTATGGGAAACATCCGAATATCATTGTCCAATGGGTCTGTTTGGTTACTGGAGAAGGTTCGACATATTCGTGACCTGAGGAGAAATCTGATTTCTGTTGGACAACTTGATGATGAGGGCAGCTATACTGTTTGTTGGTGGTACTTGGAAGATCACAAAGGAAGCTAGAGTATTGGCTCGTGGAAAGAAGACTGGTACTCTATATATGACCTCAAGTCCAAGAAACACAATTGCAGTCGCTGAAGTAAGTACTGATACAAGCTTATGGCATCGCAGCCTTGGTCACATGAGTGAGAAGGGGATGAAGATGCTGCTGTCAAAGGGGAAACTACCAGAATTAAAGTCTGTTGATTTTGACATGTGTGAAAGCTGAATCTTAGGAAAGTAGAAAAAGGTGAGCTTCTTGAAAGCTAGTAGAACACCAAAGGCTGAAAAATTGGAGTTAGTACACACGGATTTGTGGGAGCCTTCTTCGGTTGCATCCCTTGGGGGTTCAAGGTATTACATTACTTTCATTGATGACTCAAGCAGAAAGGTATGAGTTTATTTTCTCAAAAATAAATCTGATGTATTTGATACTTTTAAGAAGTGGAAAGCTATGGTTGAGACAAAAATAGGTTTGAAAGTAAAATGTTTAAGGTCAGACAATGGAGGAGAGTACATAGATGGAGGGTTCAGTGAGTATTGTGCTGCACATGGAATCAAGATGGAGAAAACCATTCCTAGGACACCACAGCAAAATGGTGCGTATGAATAGAACTGTCAATGAGCGTGGTAGGAGTATGAGGTTGCATGCTGGACTACTAAAGACTTTTTGGGCTGATGCTGTTAGTATTGCAGCTTACCTGATAAACTGAGGACCTTCACTTCCCATGGAGTTCAAACTTCCTGAAAAGGTATGGAGTGGTAAAGAAGTAAAGTTTTCCCATTTAAAAGTTTTTGGTTGTGTTTCATATGTTCATATTGATTCTAATGCTCGTACTAAACTTGATGCAAAGTCTAGAATATGTTTTTTTATTGGTTATGGTGATGAGAAATTTGGCTATCATTTTTGGGGTGAACAGAACAGGAAAATCATCAGAAGTAAAAATGTGATCTTTAATGAACAGGTTATGTACAAGGACAGGTCAACTGTAGTGTCAAATGTCACAAAGATAAATCAGAAGAAATCTGAGTTTGTTAACTTAAATGAATTGACTGATAGTACTGTCCAGAAAAGGGGTGAAGAAGATAATGAGAATGTAGAATCACAAGTAGATCAGAGTATACCTGTAGCTGATGCCGTAGATCTTCCAGGATCATTAGACCTCCACAGTGTTATTCACCCACTTAAATTACCTCATGTTGACTGATGGTGGTGAGCCAGAGTGTTATGATGAAGCCTTGCAGGATGAAAATTCAAGAGGTATAAAGCCAGATTAGTTGTCAAAGGGTTCCAGCAGAAGAAGGGCATTGACTTCTCAGAAATATTTTCTCCAGTTGTGAAGATGACGACAATTAGACTGGTATTGAGAATGGTGACTGCAGAAAACCTACATCTTGAGCAGTTAGATGTGAAGACGACATTCCTTCATGGTGACTTGGAAGAAGACATTTACATGATTCAGCCAAAAGGATTCACTGTTCAGGGACAAGAGAATCTAGTCTGCAAACTGAGAAAGAGCTTGTATGGCCTAAAACAAGCTCCAAGACAGTGGTACAAGAAATTTGACAGTTTTATGCATAGAACTGGGTTCAAGAGATGTGAAGCTGATCATTGTTGTCATGTTAAGTTCTTTGGCAATTCTTACATCATTTTATTGTTATATGTGGATGATATGCTCATTGCAGGGTCTAGCATTGAGGAGATTAACAATTTGAAGAAACAGTTGTCAAAATAGTTTGCAATGAAGAATTTGGGAGCTGCAAAACAAATCCTTGGTATGAGAATCATCAGAGACAGAGTCAAGGGCACGTTGAAATTGTTGTAGACCGAGTATGTGAAAAAGGGTACTCAGTAGATTCAACATGGATCAAGCCAAACCAATTGGCACACCGCTGGGTAATCATTTCAGACTCAGCAAAGATCAGTTACCCAAGACAGAGGAGGAACATGAGCACATGAGTAAGGTTCCTTACGCTTATGTATGCTATGGTTTGCACAAGACCGAACATGACCATGTAGTGGGAGTTGTGAGTAGGTACATGAGCAACCCAGGAAGACAACATTGGGAGGTTGTGAAGTGGATTCTAAGGTACTTGAAAGATTCCTTAGAAGCATGCTTGTGTTACATCAGAGATAGTTTGGAGTTACATGTTTTTGTTAATGTTGACTTGGTCGGAGACACTGATAGTAGGAAGAGCACCACCGGTTTTGTTTACACCTTGGGTGGTACTGCCGTGCCTTGGGGTTCTAACTTGCAGAAAACAGTATCCCTTTCTACTACAAAGGCCGAGTATGTTGCAATGCCAGAGGCTTCAAAGGAGATGATTTGGTTACAGAGTTTCTTAGAGGAACTGGGTAAAAAAAAACCAGAAGGGTACTCTTTACAGTGATAGTCAGAGTGTCATATTCCTTGCCAAGAATCCAGCGTTTCATTCCAGGACGAAGCACATTCAAATAAGGTATCATTTCATACGGTCCTTGCTTGATGATGGTCAGTTGATACTTGAGAAGATCTGTGGAACTAAGAACCCGGTAGACATGTTGACCAAGGTCGTCACTATTGAGAAGCTGAAGCTGTGTGTAGCTTCAGTTGACCTTCTAGCTTGAGGACATCAAGATAAGTTGCAGGGATGAGGGACTATTCTTAGGACGATTGCAATTGATGTTGGTGATTGAACTAGTCTCCAAGTGGGAGATTTGTTGGGTTTTTTTTTTTGTAGAGTCTAGTTTTTTTATGTTGATCTGGATGATAACTCGACCCGAAAAATGTTGCGTGGTTTTTAATGAAAAATTTTCTGAGGCTTACTCCATGGAGCGAAGGCTTGGGCCTGTTTGTTTGTAGCCCAGTGCAAGAAATATAAAACCTGTTTCTTTTGGGTGATTAGGGTTTGATTGACTTTGTACGGCCGCCGCCGTCTCTGTAATCATTCTTGAGAATAGTGAAACTCTTGCAGCTTTGTGGACGTAGACAAATTGCCGAACCACATAAATATTGTCTTGTGCGCGTGATTGTTTTTCTTTGGCGTGTGTTTTCTCTATTATTGTTTCTTTCAGGTTTGAGAATTTCATGTGAATTTCCTAACACAGATGTGCTCGATCAAGCTCATACTGAACAAATGTTTTGCTCTGGGCTTCATAGATCAAACTTTATCATTTTGGTAAATCCATCCCTCACACTAAAATGAATTGAGCTTACCTGTCAAAGTGAGTGAATTGTACAAATGATCAAAATGCCCTTGATTTGAATCAATTTAGAAAAGAAGCAATGGACCTTACTCCAAGCAAAACAACCGAACTTTCAAAAGTTCACAATTTTATAGTGGTCATATCCCCCCCCTCCCAAAAAAAAAAACACAAGAAAAACCCAACCCAATAGGACTTGACACATGTCACAATCTCAAAAAGGATGAGAAAAAGGCTTTGTCGAGTAGAAAGGTACTTGAAAAGATGTGTGACAAAACATAGATTGCCACAATAAATTAGAATTTTGTGGATGGCGTGATGAGAAAGCAAGGACTTCGGGAGAGATGGAGAAAGTGGATTAGAGGGTGTTTTTCTTCTACTTTTCAGTGTTAGTGAATGGTGAACCTAAAGAATGGTTTAATGCTTCTAGGGGGTTAAGGTAAGGGGACCCATTATCCCTTTTTCTGTTCACTATGGTGGTTGATGTTTTAAGTAAAATGTTTTATAGAACTAAAGAGGTGAGTTTAGTGGAGGGGATGAAAGAGTGTGCTGGGGGTGGTGGTGAAAGGGTAAGTGTGTCACATTTGTAGTTTGTTGATTATACAATATTCTTTTTGAAAATTTGCTTTTGTTGTTAAAATTTTTTGGATTGAAAATTAATATATCAAAGAATGGAGTGGCGAGAATTAATTTGGTGGATGAGGTTGTGAAAAGTTTTTCTATTGTGGCCAGTCGTGTAATACATGAGTGACCTATTAAATATCTAGGTTTGCCGAGCTTTTGACCCATCCCATGGTCTTTTAAAAAAAAAGTCCCAAATAAAGGTGGGTTTCAAAATATTTTCCAAACCCAGGCCATTTTAAAAACGTCAATTGATCTGACGTTTTTAAGCCAAAAGACGTCAGTTGGTTTGACGTCTTTAACTTAAAAACGTAAGACCAACTGACGTTTTTAAGCTTATTATGAGACCCAATATACTGCTTAAACATGTTAGTTGGACTGACGTCTTTAGAAGAAGCATCAGTCCAAATGACGCGTTTGTTTTAAAATCTGAACGCCTCAGACCAAGCTCACAAAGTCCATATAACTTAAAAAGATTGTTGCCTCCATGCCTAAATAAAAAAATTATATTAAAATTTATCACAAATTTTGTCATCACGTCAATGAATACTGCCTCCACATATGCCTATTTTATTAACTAAAAGAACATTAGTCGAAAATGATTGGATAAAAAAATAAAAAAATCTNCTGTTGCCTCCATGCCTAAATAAAAAAATTATATTAAAATTTATCACAAATTTTGTCATCACGTCAATGAATGCTGCCTCCACATATGCCTATTTTATTAACTAAAAGAACATTAGTCGAAAATGATTGGATAAAAAAATAAAAAAATCTTGAATAAAAATCTAATGCTTGAATAAAAAAATAAATTAGTCCAAAATGCTTGAATACAAAAATTAAAAAATCTAATGCTTGAATAAAAAAATAAATTAATATTTATTTGGGTAATTATCATAAGTGACTCCTATCATTTTCTCTCGGATTTTAATGTAGTCCCTAAAATTTTAATTTTTTTTAATTTAATCCATCAATTATCAATTTTATTTCAATTAAATCATTGATAGTTGAGAGACTAAAACAAGACAAGTGAAAGTTCATGAATTAACTTGAAATTAGAGATAAAATTCATGACTAACTATGAAATTTACTGTATTTTGTTTTATAAAATATTGCAAAAGCATCAAATAAATATAATTTTTAATCAATTTCTAATTAATTTTAATTTCTAAAAATGTTTTGCTCCCTTTCTTTTTGAGACGATGATTTTTTTTATGTATTTAAAAATTTAATTACATTCAATAAANTTATTTTTGAGACGATGATTTTTTTTATGTATTTAAAAATTTAATTACATTCAATAAATAAATTTTGATAATTTAAATATACTTATACTTTTTAGCATATGAAACTTAAAAAACTGAAAACGTATACATATAATTAATTTTTTTTATTATATAACTATAAATGCATACATAAAATAAAAATAAAATTTTATTTGTAATGTTGATCATGTCGACATTAATGTTTATTAAGCTGCGAAAAAACATAAGTTATTCAAAACGTGTACATGTTAAAAAAGGATGTCAACAACGTGATTGATATTCAAAACAACATAAAGCATTATCAAATACACATAAACATGATGGGATAAAAGTGTCAGACGCATCATCGTCCCAATCAGAGAAATCAGAAAGCTCAGGATATATATACTATCACTGACATTAATCAAAAAGCTCATTCACGTTTCTCTGACTGGATCAAGGATAATTCAGATATTTTCTCTTGTAAATCTTTTTACTCCATCTTGTTAGTTCCTAGTTCCCATACTGATCATCCTTTTTCTTTTGATAAATTCATTTGGAAGGCAAAGAGTCCCTTTACAGTAAAGGCTTTTGTTTAGTCTATTGTGCTCAATAGGATAATATTAACAGTATGTTGCAGGTGAGACGAACTCATAAAGCTAAGTCCTGATACTCTACTTGCAAGAGGCATGAAGAGTCCAATGCTCATTTATTTAATTCACTGTTCTTTCGCTTGGGGATTGTAGAATAAATTGTTTATTGTGTTTGGTGAGGCATAAGTTTGTTCGGCTTATGTGGAGGATATAATGTGGACTACATTTAGAGCATTTGAGATTAAAGAAGGCAAGATTTTGTGGAGTTGTGTTTTGATAGCTATTTTTTGGAATATTTTGATAGAGAGGAATTCCAGGATATATGGAAATCAATTCCTTACATTCCATTTGGTTTGGGAAAGAATTGTTTTTCATACTCCTTTATGGTCTAAGGTTCAGAGGTTTATCTTTGTCGAATCTTCAAAGGGATTGAAGAGCAGCTTTGGTTTAATATTTTTTTTTTCTTTTATGCTCCGTTTGGTAAGAAGGATGGAAAGTAGGAGGGATACACTTTCTATCTTTCAAGAATGAAAAGTAGGAATGATACACTTTTTTTCCTTTATGTTTATGAAGGAAACCATCTGAAAATAAAACGATGCTAATAAGTATATTATCATGCCTTCACAGGATTCCTCAGACAAGNGGAATGATACACTTTTTTTCCTTTATGTTTATGAAGGAAACCATCTGGAAATAAAACGATGCTAATAAGTATATTATCATGCCTTCACAGGATTCCTCAGACAAGCCCTCTGGAGCTTTCGCACCTGCAACATTGAGAGTGCAATTTCCTTTCTAAAAAAGACTCTCCTTCTGTACAAATAACTCATTATTTTCTTGAATTGGAATTTCAAAATATTTGTGAGAACAATGTTAACACAAACACAGAAAAAAGAATTATCCTTTCTTTTGCTTCTATCATATATTCGTATCAAAGGTTATGCTAGCAGCAATACCGTAATGCTTAGTTGCTGATTTGATAGTGCATGCTTCAAACCTTTTTTATATACTTTTCCTGGGCACAATTTCATCTTATTTCCACAAAGACATTCCTGCTTATGTTCCACCAATTTTCTACCATGTGAATCACTCATTTCACATGGTAGATACTGAACGACTATGAACATAAATGCATCAAGCTTCAAAAAAAGAATATATAAGACAAGAAACTAATGGGACCAGTGACTCCCCCATCTGGAAGAAAGAATAGTTATAAAAGAAATTGAGTATGCTTCTTTTTTTGTGGGGTTTTTTTTTTTTTTTTTTTGGGGGGGGGGGGGTGGTGTTAAGAAAAAAGAGTGTGCATATAAATCACAAGATTTACAAAACCAAGCTTTTGCAGCTCCCATCAATAAAACTTACTACTTGCATCCGTGGGAAAATTAGCTTTGAATAAAACTTACTAGTACAAGGCATTTTGAATCAACAGACAAATATTATTTGTTGAAAATCTACTTTCCTGCCCAAAAATTTCCTATTCTAAAAGCCCTAAAATAATTAACCCCCAATTATACCGCATATCAATCAACTCTAAAATCTCTCCAGCGTCTCCTCTCTCTCCTCCATACCTCTTTCACAAACCCTTTCTCTCCTCTCCTCTCTCCTCCTGCTACCCATCACCGGTAGTAGCCACAACAGATATAGTGAGAAACGACAAGAAGTCAGGTCTCTCTCCCCCTCCCTTTGCTCCTTGCATTCCCCCTCTCTCTCCACCGCCTCTGCCCACTGCGTTTGCCCAGCGAAACACCACCGGCAACACTCCTTGCCCACAACCACCAGTTACTAGCGAGTAGCGACCCCCCATGTTTCTCTCTTCATCCTCTGGTACTCTCCTTCCCAACAACCGTTTACAGCCCACACCTACCTTGACCACCACATGTTTGAGGAAATTTCTCAAAGAGTTTCGCATCCTCTCTTCTCTCTTAGTAGACACACACACATACAAACACCATCACAAAACTAACACCAAGGACAACCGTGCCACCGCCACTTGGGCGTGAGAGTTTAGCAATGGGTTACCCCTAAACTGCATTTTCCATAAATAGAACCCCCAAATTGAAAGATACATTTTTGCAATCATAGATTTTGTTCATTCTTTCAATTTTTTTTACCGCCCACTATTGTTTGTACTTTTTCTTTTACAGATTATCCGCAATGGACATCTATTTGATGAAAACCTACTTTTCCTTTCTAACGTCATGTTTTGTTTTGGTACATCCTGTCAATACCATTTGAACAATGAGTTTGAGTTTATTTGACAGTTAATTTGGGTACTTTCTGGAACTCTTTATTGTGACATGTTTATAATGTTTTTAAGTCACTACTAATGTTTCTTGTTCAAGTTACTTCTAATGATTGTGTTGTATGACGTATTATTTGCATAAAATGTAGAAAAATGTTCATCCTTTGCCATTTGATATAATCAGTAAATTGAGAGCACTTAGCCTTTCTTTTCAATAGGGTCTTTACTCTGTCACGATTAGAAATTGTGATTTTGTTGATCTTATTAATTATAAGGGTTAGTTATGTTTATCTAATTTTTTTTTTTGGATAAGAAACAAAACATTGTATTAATCATAATAATAATAAGTACAACAATCAAAAGAGTGGACAAGAAGTCTAAGTTAGAGTATTTATATTATGGATAGTTTAGGCAGTTTATATTATTTTGTTGCCCTAATATATAAGAGCCTACATTGTGTATTCTTGTAATTGTTGGATCATTATGTTTGATTAACCTTAATAATATTATCATGGTATCAGAGCCACCGTTGAGGTGGAGTTACCTGGCGAGGTGATATTGCTCTTCATCGACAGGTATCACTGTTTATCGACCACTGTTCATTGACCACCGTCGTTCGTCGGTGATATTGCCCTCCACTGTTCGTCGACCACAGTCTTTTGTTGTTGAATAGTTGATCGAGTAAATCGATCATTTTCCCCGTGGAGTAGCGATTGAGTTCTTGCTGTGGATGATTGAATAGATTGTTGCTGGCTTGGAGGTTTCGCTAAAATCAGAGGTTGAAGACGAGATTTTTGGTCTGGTGGCTTGGGGGTTTCGTTTGGTAGGGGTTCGTCCAGAGGTTGAATACGAAGGGTCCGAATTCTGTCTGGGTCCTCTCTTTCAGGTTCGGTTCTTTATCTATTTCGGGTTTAGCCTTTACCCAGATAAGCAATTTGTTCCTTTTATGTTTGGTTTGTTGTTTTGTTGGTTTCGTTGGTTGGTTTGTTGGTCTAGAGGTTTGTTGGGTGTTCAGTTATTACTTAGCTTGGGTTTTGATTGTTTTGATTGGGTTTTGACTGTTTTAATACTCAGTTCCTTTTGCTCCTTTTTCTGTTCTTGGTTTAGACTGGTTTGATTGTTTTGGACTACTGTTCACCGTAAGAACAGGCCGGTTGGTTCCAGTTATGACGGTGCATCTGATTGCTGTCTTTTGCTTTATTTAGAGTATTATTTTGCTGTGAGCATTGACTCTTTTTTGTTAACATTATTGCAAGTGAACATTCTAATTCTCTTCAGGCTATTAGTGTCAGATTAAATGGTAAAAATTATGTATATTAGTCTTATGTTATGAAGAATTTCTTGTTGGGAAAAAAGATGTGGAGTTATGTTAGTGGTGCATTGCAAGCTCCAATAGATCCGAAGGAAGAGAGATATACCGACTTAAAGAATACCTGAGAAATCTATAATGCTAAAATCATTACTCGGATTGACAACTCAGTTGATTAGACCATTGGTGTGCATTTGGTTAAGTTTAACACAACCAAGGAGATTTGAGATTATTTAGTTACATTGTTTATTCAGTTCAATTTTGTAAAGAGATATCAGCTTGAGCATGAAATTCGAGCTGCACGTCAAGGTGATAAGACCATACAGGAGTTCTGCTCGGTTATGAATGAATTTTGGGATCAGTTAGCATTTGCTGAACCTGTTGAACTAAGTACTTTTATGGTTTATAGTACTTTTAGCGAGGAGTAGCAGTTGGTACAGTTTTTGATTGCACTTAAAGATGACTTTGAGGGACTTCGTGGTTCTATTCTGCATCGTCTTCCACTTCCCACAGTTGATACAGTAGTGAATGAGTTTCTGGTTGAAGAAGTTTGTCTTAAGACTCTTTTTGGAAAGACTCTTCTTCTATTGCCTAATCAAATTGTACTGGCTATACCACCCAAAGGGACTTCTTTTTCACAAACTAAATATCGGGGTCGAGCTATTTCAGATGAGTGTAGTTTTTGTCGCGAGAAGGGTCACTGGAAGGCTCGATGTCCTAAATTGGTGAACAAGAATGTCAAGGGGGCCTTACATCAACCATTTAAGCCCAAAGATCGTCATACAACAGCAGCTGCTTCACCAGTGGATGAGTCACTCTCATCAGCTTCTAGCATGACTATGATAGCTGATCAATTGCAGAAGCTCCTTTCTCTTCATCAACCAGGTGCCCTATCAGTTTTTCCCTTTGCAGGTTCATTCACTACAGGTCTATCAGGTATATCTCGAACTGCTTAGGTCTTTGACTTAAGAGCCACCCATCATATGACTAGTAATTCTTCTTTATTTGTCTATATTGTTTCTCCTCCCTCTATATCTGTTTTTGCAGCCAATGACACTCAATTGTCTTTGGCTGGGGTTGGAACTATCGTGTCTTCTCAGCTTACACTTTCTGATGCCTATTATATTCCTCAACTTACTTTAAATTTACTCTCTGTTAGTTGTTTGATTCGAGATTTTTAGTTCACTTTTTTTCTACTGGTTGTATTGTGCAGGATCTACTGTCCAAGTAGCTGATTGGGATAAGCCATAGATGTGGAAGGCTATATGTGTTGAACGAGCTTCATGTTCCTGAAATTGTTACACTTACTGTTGATTTATCTTCTTTTCAATTGAGTCCAACATCGTCTAGTTTTTATTTATGACATTCTCGTTTAGGTCATGCTTTTCATTCTCGTTTAAAATTTTTAGCTTCTACTGGTAGTTTAGAGTGTCATGATATTTCAGATTATCATGGCTACAAGTTGGCTAAATTTACTGTATTACCTTTCAATAAAAGTAATTCTCGTTCTCTTGCATCTTTTGATCTTGTATATTCTGATATTTGGAGATCAGCTTCTATTGTTACTAAAGGGGGGGTCTAGATATTATGTTTCTTTTATTGATGATTATACTAGATATTGTTGGGTGTATCTGATGACACGTAGGTTTGAGTTCTTTTCTATTTTCACTACTTGTCGTGATATGACGCGTACTCAATATTATTCTATTATCAAATGCTTCCGGTGTGATCAAGGTGGAGAATATTCTTTTAGTTCTTTTCGTGATTTGTTGAAATCTGATGATACTATTTATCAGTCTTCTTGTATCGATACACTTGCTCAAAATGGACTGGCTGAACGAAAACATCGTCACATTATCGAGACAGCTCGTTCTTTGTTGTTGTCATCCAGTGTCCCTAGCTCTTTTTGGGGAGAAGTAGTTCTTTTAGCAGTTCACCTAATTAATTACATTCCTACAATCCTTAATTTTGGTGTCTCACCTTTTGAAAAATTATGTGGTAAGACACCTGATTATTTCTCCTTACGTGTGTTTGGATGTACATGTTTTGTTTTGCTACCTAGTGTTAATCGTACCAAACTCTCGGTTCGCTCAGTCATGTGTTTTTCTTGGATATGGTAAGGGACAAAAGGGATTTCGGTGTTATGATCCTAGTACACAAAAACTCTATGTTTCTTGTCATGTTATTTTTATGGAGCATATTCCTTTTTTCTCTATTTCATNGTGTTTTTCTTGGATATGGTAAGGGACAAAAGGGATTTCGGTGTTATGATCCTAGTACACAAAAATTCTATGTTTCTTGTCATGTTATTTTTATGGAGCATATTCCTTTTTTCTCTATTTCATCTAGTTCTTCATCTTTGCATCAATCTGATCTTATCTATCTTGATTCATTTCCCTCTAATGTTTCCCCTGACTCATATGTTGGTGATATGAATGTGGTTGATCTTCCCCCTCCTTTTGTTCTTCCTCTTTGCCTGATGTGTCTGTTACCTGTCCCTTGATTGTGCATACTTATGTTCACAAGACTCCCACTGTCGCTTCCACAGATGTTGTGCCTTCATCTGAACCTCTTGGCTCCCAATCAAATTTTGACACCGTGGATCACACTCCTCGCTTACCCTCAGCGCACTCAGAAGTGTCCTAACAGGTTTGGTTGGTCCAACTCTTATTACTCTTCTGATTTTTGTTCTTTCCTGACTTCTATACATTCTCTGTCTGAGCCAACCTCCTATAAGGAGGCTATACTTGATTCTCTTTGGCAACAGGCTATGGATGAGGAGCTTTTTGCGTTACATAAGACTTGAGCTTGGGAGTTTGTGCCTTTACCTCTTGGTAAACGTCCCATTGTTTGTAAGTGAGTTTATAAAATTAAAAACTCAATCTGATGGTTCTGTGGAAAGGTTCAAGGCTAGATTAGTAGCCAAGGAATTTGCTCAAGAGTATGGGCTTGACTACGATGAGACCTTTGCTCCAGTGGCTAAGATGACCACGATTTGCACAATAATTGCTGTGGGAGCTGTTCGTTAGTGGAGCTTCTCTCAGCTGGATGTGAAAAACGCTTTTCTTCATGGTGATTTATCTGAAGAGGTCTTTATGCCTCCTCCTTATGGGTTGCCTTGTAATCTTGATCATGTGTGCAAATTTCACAAGGCTTTATATGGTCTTAAACAGGCCCTAAGGGCATGATTTGTAAAATTTTCTTTAGTCATATGTGATTCAGGCTTCTGTGCCTAGTGATCACGATTCTGCTTTCTTCCTTCGATCCACTTCTTCTGGTTTCATTATTCTATTATTTTATGGGGGTGACATGATTATTATAGGTGATGACGGTGCTGGAATACAGCTGTTGAAAACTCAGTTACAGGATTATTTTGAGATGAAAGATTTGGGTCCACTTCGATATTTCTTAGGGATTGAGGTTGCTTCTTCTCCTAAAGGTTATTTTCTTTCTCAGTTAAAATATGCTTAAGATGTTATTCAGCGAGCTTGCTTAACGGATACTCGAACGGTTGACACACTTTTGGAGCTCAACGTTTGTTATACTTCCTCTGATGGTTCTCTTTTGCCTGATCCTACCCTATATTGTACTATTGTTAAGAGTTTGGTGTATCTTATTGTTACTCGTCCAGATATTGCTTATGCGATGCATATGGTTAGTTATTTTGTTGCTGCTCCTACTACACTTCACTGGTCTGCCATTCTTCGGATTCTTCGATATCTGCGGGGTACATTGTATCAGAGTTTATTATTTTCTTTTTCATCGTCTCTGGAGTTTCGTGCTTACTCTAATGCAGACTAGGCTGGTGATTCTATGGATTGCAAGTCTATTACTGGTTTCTGTCTCTTTCTTGGTGATTCTCTTATTTTGTGGAAAAATAAGAAATAAACTATTGTGGCTAGATCCTCTTCTGAAGCTGAGTATCGTGTTATGGCCTCCACAACAACAGAGATCATTTGGTTGCATTGGCTACTTACTGATCTTGGCATTTCCTTGTCTGCTCCTACTCCTATGTATTGTGGTAACACAAGTGTCATTCAGATTGCTCATAACTTGGTGTTCCATGAGTGCACAAAATATATTGAGATTGATTATCACTTTGTGTGCCACTATCTTCAGTTGGATACGATATCTCTCCCTTTTGTTCCTATAATCTAACTGATTAAAATAAAAAGTATGTATTGTATGAAGTCTAAAAAAATTGACCGCGTTGAATTCGGATTGTCCTACGATTTATTATTAATTTTTTGAATTATTTTCTAAAATGGAAAATTTTAGGTAATCAAAGAATTAAAATAGCAAAAAAATAATTAAAAAATAGAAAATTAAAATCTAACTGATTAAAAGAAAATGTACGTATTGTCTGGAGTTTAAAAAAATTGGTTGCACTAAATTTGGATTCTTCTATGATTTATAGTTAATTTTTCAAATTTTTTCTAAAATTGGAAAAAAGAGATTATCAAAGAATTAAAAATAGTACAATTTTTTTTTTAAAAAAATTACAATCTAACTGATTAAAAGAAAAAATGTGTTGTCCGGAGTTTAAAAAAATTTGCGGTGCTGAATTTGGACTCTCTTATGATTTATTACTAAATTTTTGAATTCGTTTCTAAAATTGATAGAAAAAAGGGTTATCAAAAAATTAAAAATAGCAGAAGAATTATTAAAAAATAGAAAATTACAATGTAACTGATTAAAATAAAAAGTACGTATTGTGTCAAGTCTAAAAAAATTGACCGCGCTGAATTCGGACTGTCCTACGATTAATTATTAATTTTTTAAATTATTTTCTAAAATGGAAAATTTTAGGTTATTGGAGTATTAAAAATAGAAAAAAAATAACTAAAAAATAAAAATTACAATCTAACTGATTAAAAGAAAATATACGTATTGTCCAAAAAAATTGGTCGCGCTAAATTTGGACTCTCCAATAATTTATTATTAATTATTTGTATTATTTCCTAAAGTAGAAAAAAAGAAATTATCAAAGAATTTAAAATAGAAAAAAATTATTAAAAAATAGAGAATTACAATTTAACTAATTAAAATAAAAAATATCGATTGTTTGGATTCTGAATAAGTTGGTTGCGCTAAATTTAGACTCTTCTATGATTTATTATTAATTTTTTCAATTCTTTCTTAAAATGAAAAAAATGGGATTGTCAAAGAATTAAAAATTATAGAATTATTGTTAATAGAATATTTCAGTCTAATTTTTTAAAATAAAAAGTGCATACTGTCTAGAATCAAAAAAAATTTGCAGCGCTGAATTCAAATTCTCTTACGATTTTTTTATTTATTTTTCAAATTCTTTCCCAAAATAGAAAAATGGATTATCAAAAAAACAAAAATAGCACAAAAATTATTATAAAATTAGAAAATGCAATCAAACTAATTAAAATAAAAATTAAGTAATGTCTGGGGTCTAAATAAATTGGTCGTGTGAAATTTAGACACCCCTATGGTTTATTATTAATTTTTTGAATTCTTTTTCTAAAATAAAAAATGGGATTCTCAAATAATTAAAAATTACAGAAAAATATTAAAAAAAAAAAAAAAAAAAATGCAATCTAACTGAGTAAAATAATAAGTACGTATTGTCTGGAGTCTAAAAAAATTGGCCGTTCTAAATTTGGACTCTTCTATGATTATTGTTAATTTTTTAAATTTTTTCTCAAATTGGAAAAAGGAGATTATCAAAGAATTAAAAATAGAACAAAATTTTTTTTAAAAAAATTGCAATCTAACTGATTAAAAGAAAAAATACCTATTGTCTGGAGTCTAAAAATATTTGTAGCACTGAATTTGCACTCTCTTATGATTTATTTTTAATTTTTTGAATTCGTTTCTAACATAGATTAAAAAGGGGATTATCGAAGAATTAAAAATAGCAGAAGAATTATTAAAAAATAGAAAATTACAATCTAACTGATTAAAATAAAAAGTACGTATTGTATGAAGTGTAAAAAAATTAACCGTGCTGAATTTGGACTGTCCTACGATTTATTATTAACTTTTTAAATAATTTTCTAAAATGAAAAAATTTAGGTTATCAAATAATTAAAAATAGCAAAAAAATAATTAAAAAATAGAAAATTATAATGTAACTGATTAAAAGAAAATGTACGTATTGTCTAAAGCCTTAAAAAATTGGTCATGCTAAATTTGGACTCTCCTATAATTTATTATTAATTATTTATATTATTTCCTAAAATAGAAAAATAGAAATTATCAAATAACTAAAAATAGCAAAAAATTATTAAAACATAGAGAATTACAAGTTAACTAATTAAAATAAAAAATATCGATTGTTTGGAGTCTGAATAAATTGGCTGTGCTAAATTTAGACTCATCTATGATTTATTATTAATTTTTTCAATTCTTTCTTAAAATGAAAAAAATGGGATTGTCAAATAATTAAAAATTATAGAATTATTGTTAATAGAATATTTCAGTTTAACTTATTAAAATAAAAAGTACGTATTGTCTAGAATTTGAAAAAATTTGCAGCGCTGAATTCAAACTCTCCTACGATTTTTTATTAATTTTTTAAATTCTTTCCCAAAATGGAAAAATGTATTATCAAATAAATAAAAATAGCACAAAAATTATTATAAAATTAAAAAAAATGCAATCTAACTAATGAAAATAAAAATTAAGTAATGTCTAGGTTCTAAATAAATTGGTTGTGTGAAATTTAGACTCCTCTATGGTTTATTATTAATTTTTTGAATTCTTTTCTAAAATAAAAAATGAGATTATCAAGGAATTAAAAATTACATAAAAAGTATTAAAAAATATAAAATTACAATCTAATTGAGTAAAATAATAAGTACGTATTGTCTGAAGTAAAAAAAATTGGCCACACTAAATTTGGACTCTTCTATGATTTATTGTTAATTTTTCAAATTTTTTATCAAATTAGAAAAAGGAGATTATCAAAGAATTAAAAATAGAACAAAATTTTAAAAAAAGAAATTGCAATCTAACTGATTAAAATAAAAAAATAAGTTTGTCTGGAGTTTAAAAAAATTTACAGCGCTGAATTTGGACTCTTTTATGATTTATTATTAATTTTTTGAATTCGTTTCTAAAATTGATAGAAACAGTTGTTATAAAAAAAATTAGAAATTGCAGAATAATTGTTGTTAATAGAATATTTCAGTCTAACTTATTTGTCACGCCCCAAATTTTATAAAAGCGTAATTAAAACAAACACTTTGTTTATTTAAAAAAAAAAATATATGCCAGTATGTTGTAAAAACATCAAGTAACCGCGCTGAATTTGGATTGTCCTACGATTTATTATTACTTTTTGAATTATTCTATAAAATAAAAAATTTTAATTTATCAAGAATAGAAAATAAAAAAAAATTAATTAAGAAATAGAAAATTACAAATCTAACTGATTAAAATAAAATGTACATATTGTCTGAAGCCTAAAAAAATTGGTCGCGTTAAATTTGGACTCCCCTATAATTAATTATTAATTGTTTGAATTATTTTCTAAAATAGAAAAATAGAAATTATGAAAGAATTAAAAATAGCAAAAATTATTAAATAATAGGGAAATACAATTTAACTGATTAAAATAAAAAATATCGATTGTTTGGAGTCCAAATAAATTGGCTGCCACAAATTTAGACTCTCCTGCGATTTTTTATTCATTTTTCAAATTCTTTTCCAAAATGGAAAAATGGATTATCAAAGAAATAAAAATAGAAGAAAAATTATTATAAAATTTGAAAATGCAATCTAACTAATTNATTGATAGAAAAAAGGGTTATCAAAAAATTAAAAATAGCAGAAGAATTATTAAAAAATAGAAAATTACAATGTAACTGATTAAAATAAAAAGTACGTATTGTGTCAAGTCTAAAAAAATTGACCGCGCTGAATTCGGACTGTCCTACGATTAATTATTAATTTTTTAAATTATTTTCTAAAATGGAAAATTTTAGGTTATTGGAGTATTAAAAATAGAAAAAAAATAACTAAAAAATAAAAATTACAATCTAACTGATTAAAAGAAAATATACGTATTGTCCAAAAAAATTGGTCGCGCTAAATTTGGACTCTCCAATAATTTATTATTAATTATTTGTATTATTTCCTAAAGTAGAAAAAAAGAAATTATCAAAGAATTTAAAATAGAAAAAAATTATTAAAAAATAGAGAATTACAATTTAACTAATTAAAATAAAAAATATCGATTGTTTGGATTCTGAATAAGTTGGTTGCGCTAAATTTAGACTCTTCTATGATTTATTATTAATTTTTTCAATTCTTTCTTAAAATGAAAAAAATGGGATTGTCAAAGAATTAAAAATTATAGAATTATTGTTAATAGAATATTTCAGTCTAATTTTTTAAAATAAAAAGTGCATACTGTCTAGAATCAAAAAAAATTTGCAGCGCTGAATTCAAATTCTCTTACGATTTTTTTATTTATTTTTCAAATTCTTTCCCAAAATAGAAAAATGGATTATCAAAAAAACAAAAATAGCACAAAAATTATTATAAAATTAGAAAATGCAATCAAACTAATTAAAATAAAAATTAAGTAATGTCTGGGGTCTAAATAAATTGGTCGTGTGAAATTTAGACACCCCTATGGTTTATTATTAATTTTTTGAATTCTTTTTCTAAAATAAAAAATGGGATTCTCAAATAATTAAAAATTACAGAAAAATATTAAAAAAAAAAAAAAAGAAAACTGCAATCTAACTGAGTAAAATAATAAGTACGTATTGTCTGGAGTCTAAAAAAATTGGCCGTTCTAAATTTGGACTCTTCTATGATTATTGTTAATTTTTTAAATTTTTTCTCAAATTGGAAAAAGGAGATTATCAAAGAATTAAAAATAGAACAAAATTTTTTTTAAAAAAATTGCAATCTAACTGATTAAAAGAAAAAATACCTATTGTCTGGAGTCTAAAAATATTTGTAGCACTGAATTTGCACTCTCTTATGATTTATTTTTAATTTTTTGAATTCGTTTCTAACATAGATTAAAAAGGGGATTATCGAAGAATTAAAAATAGCAGAAGAATTATTAAAAAATAGAAAATTACAATCTAACTGATTAAAATAAAAAGTACGTCTTGTGTGAAGTCTAAAAAAATTGGCTGCGCTGAATTCGGAGTGTCCTACGATTTATTATTAATTTTTTAAATTTTTTTCTAAAATAGAAAATTTTAGGTTATCAGAGGATTAAAAATAGAAAAAAATAATTAAAAAATAAAAAATTACAATCTAACTGATTAAAAGAAAATGTACATATTGTTTGAAGTCTAAAAGAATTGATCGCGCTAAATTTGGACTCTCCTATAATTTATTATTAATTGTTTGAATTATTTCCTAAAATAGAAAAATAGAAATTATCAAAGAATTAAAAATAGCAAAAAATTATTAAAAAATAGAGAATTACAATTTAACTGATTAAAATAAAAAATATCGAATGTCTAGAGTCCGAATAAATTGGTTGCGCTAAATTTAGAGTCTCCTATGATTTATTATTAATTTTTTCAATTCTTTCTTAAAATGAAAAAAATGGGATTGTCAAGAATTAAAAATTATAGAGTTATTGTTAATAGAATATTTCAGTCTAACTTATTAAAATAAAAAGTACGTACTATCTGGAATCTAAAAAAATTTGTGGTGCTGAATTCAAACTCTCCTACGGTTTTTTATTAATTTTTCAAATTCCTTCCCAAAATGGAAAAATGGATTATGAAAGAAATAAAAATAGCACAAAAACTATTATAAAATTAAAAAAATGCAATCTAACTAATTAAAATAAAAATTAAGTAATCTCAAGGGTCTAAATAAATTGGTCGTACAAAATTTAAACCCTCCTATGGTTTATTATTAATTTTTTGAATTCTTTTCTAAAATGAAACATGGGATTATCAAAGAATTAAAAATTAAAAAAAAATAAAAATTTGCAATCTAACTGAGTAAAATAATAAGTACATACCGTCTGGAGTCTAAAAAAATTGGCCGCACTAAATTTAGACTCTTCTATGATTTATAGTTAATTTTTCAAATTTTTTCACAAATTGGAAAAAAGAGATTATCAAAGAATTAAAAATAGCACAATTTTTTTTTTAAAAAAAATTGCAATCTAACTAATTAAAAGAAAAAATAAATGTTGTCTGGAGTCTAAAAAAATTTGCGGTGCTGAATTTGGACTCTCCTATGATTTATTATTAATTTTTTGAATTCATTTCTAAAATAGATAGAAAAAAGGGGTTATCAAAGAATTAAAAATAGTAGAAGAATTATTAAAAAATAGAAAATTACAATCTAACTGATTAAAATAAAAAGTACGTATTGTATGAAGTGTAAAAAAATTAACCGTGCTGAATTTGGACTGTCCTACGATTTATTATTAACTTTTTAAATAATTTTCTAAAATGAAAAAATTTAGGTTATCAAATAATTAAAAATAGCAAAAAAATAATTAAAAAATAGAAAATTATAATGTAACTGATTAAAAGNTTTGCAATCTAACTGAGTAAAATAATAAGTACATACCGTCTGGAGTCTAAAAAAATTGGCCGCACTAAATTTAGACTCTTCTATGATTTATAGTTAATTTTTCAAATTTTTTCACAAATTGGAAAAAAGAGATTATCAAAGAATTAAAAATAGCACAATTTTTTTTTAAAAAAAATTGCAATCTAACTAATTAAAAGAAAAAATAAATGTTGTCTGGAGTCTAAAAAAATTTGCGGTGCTGAATTTGGACTCTCCTATGATTTATTATTAATTTTTTGAATTCATTTCTAAAATAGATAGAAAAAAGGGGTTATCAAAGAATTAAAAATAGTAGAAGAATTATTAAAAAATAGAAAATTACAATCTAACTGATTAAAATAAAAAGTACGTATTGTATGAAGTGTAAAAAAATTAACCGTGCTGAATTTGGACTGTCCTACGATTTATTATTAACTTTTTAAATAATTTTCTAAAATGAAAAAATTTAGGTTATCAAATAATTAAAAATAGCAAAAAAATAATTAAAAAATAGAAAATTATAATGTAACTGATTAAAAGAAAATGTACGTATTGTCTAAAGCCTTAAAAAATTGGTCATGCTAAATTTGGACTCTCCTATAATTTATTATTAATTATTTATATTATTTCCTAAAATAGAAAAATAGAAATTATCAAATAACTAAAAATAGCAAAAAATTATTAAAACACAAATTTTTTCTCAAATTGGAAAAATGAGATTATCAAAGAATTAAAATTAGCACAAATATTATAAAAAACAATTGCAATCTAACTGATTTAAAGGAAAAATATGTGTTTTCTGGAGTCTAAAAAAATTTGCGGCGCTGAATTTGGACACTCTTATGATTTATTATTAATTTTTTGAATTTGTTTCTAAAATAAAAAAAAGGGGTTATCAAACAATTATAAATACCAGACGAATTATTAGAAAATAGAAAATTACAATCTAACTGATTAAAATAAAAAGTAGGTATTGTATGAAGTCTAAAAAAATTGACAGTGCTAAATTTGGATTGTCCTACGATTTATTATTAATTTTTGAATTATTTCACAAAATAGAAAAATTTAGGTTATCAACGAATTAAAAATTGCACAAAAATAATTAAGAAATAGAAAATTACAATCTAACTGATTAAAAGAAATTTTACATATTGTCCGAAGCCTAAAAAAATTGGTTGCGTTAAATTTGGACTCTCCTATAATTAATTATTAATTGTTTGAATTATTTTCTAAAATAGAAAAATAGGAATTATCAAAGAATTAAAAATAGCACAAAATTATAAAAAAAAAAAATTGCAATCTAACTGAGTAAAATAATAAGTACATACTGTCTGGAGTTTAAAAAGNTTGGAGTCCGAATAAATTAGCTGCGACAAATTTAGACTCTCCAACGATTTATTATTAATTTTTTCAACTCTTTCTTAAAACAGAAAAAATGGGATTGTCAAACAATTAAAAATTATAGAATTATTGTTCATTGAATATTTTAGTTTGACTTAATAAAATAAAATGTACGTACTGTCTGAAATCTAAAAGAATTGGCGGAGCTGAGTTCAAACTCTCCTATGATTTTTTATTCATTTTTCAAATTCTTTCCCAAAATGAAAAAATGGATTATCAAAGAAATAAAAATAGCAGAAAAATTATTATAAAATTAGAAAATGCAATCTAACTAATTAAAATATAATATATGTAATGTCTGGGGTTTAAATAAATTGGTCGTGCCAAATTTAGACCCCCCAGTGGTTTATTATTAATTTTTTGAATTCTTTTCTAAAATAAAAAATGGAATTATCAAAGAATTAAAAATTAGCAAAAAATTATAAAAAAAGAAAAGAAAATTGCAATCTAACTGAGTAAAATAATAAGTACATACTGTCTGGAGTTTAAAAAGATTGGCCGCACTAAATTTGGATTGTTCTAATTTTCATAGTTAATTTTCCAAATTTTTTCGCAAATTGGAAAAATGAGATTATCAAAGAATTAAAATTAGCACAAATATTTAAAAAATAAATTGCAATCTAACCGATTAAAAGGAAGAATACGTGTTATTTGGAGTTTAAAAAAAATTTGCGGTGCTAAATCTGGACACTCTTATGATTTATTATTAATTTTTTGAATTTGTTTCTAAAATAAAAAAAAGGGTGTTATCAAACAATTATAAATACCAGACGAAATATTAGAAAACAGAAAATTACAATTTGACTGATTAAAATAAAAAGTACGTAATGTATGAAGTCTAAAAAAATTGACAACGTTGAATTTGGACTGTCCTAGGATTTATTATTAATTTTTGAATTATTTCATAAAATAGAAAATTTTAGGTTATCAAAGNCGTAACGTCTGGGGTTTAAATAAATTGGTCGTGCCAAATTTATATCCCCCAATGGTTTCTTATTCATTTTTTGAATTCTTTTCTGAAATGAAAAATAGAATTATCAAAGAATTAAAAATTACCAAAAAATTATTAAAAAAAATAGAAAATTACAATTAAACTGAGTAAAATAATAAGTACATACTGTCTGGAGTTTAAAAAGATTGGCCGTACTAAATTTGGACTCTTCTATGATTCATAGTTCATTTTCCAAATTTTTTCTCAAATTGGAAAAATGAGATTATCAAAGAATTAAAATTAGCACAAATATTTAAAAAATAAATTGCAATCTAACCGATTAAAAGGAAGAATACGTGTTATTTGGAGTTTAAAAAAAATTTGCGGTGCTAAATCTGGACACTCTTATGATTTATTATTAATTTTTTGAATTTGTTTCTAAAATAAAAAAAAGGGTGTTATCAAACAATTATAAATACCAGACGAAATATTAGAAAACAGAAAATTACAATTTGACTGATTAAAATAAAAAGTACGTAATGTATGAAGTCTAAAAAAATTGACAACGTTGAATTTGGACTGTCCTAGGATTTATTATTAATTTTTGAATTATTTCATAAAATAGAAAATTTTAGGTTATCAAAGAATTAAAAATTGCACAAAATTAATTAAGAAATAGAAAATTACAATCTAACTGATTAACATAAATTTTACGTATTGTCCGAAGCCTAAAAAAATTGGTTGCGTTAAATTTGGACTCTCCTATAATTAATTATTAATTGTTTGAATTATTTCCTAAAATAGAAAAATAGAAATTATCAAAGAATTAAAAATAGCACAAAATTATAAAAAAAAGGGAAATACAATTTAACTGATTAAAATAAAAAATATCGATTGTCTGGAGTCCGAATAAATTAGCTGCGACAAATTTAGACTCTCCAATGATTTATTAATAATTTTTTCAATTCTTTCTAAAAATAGAAAAAATGGGATTGTCAAAGAATTAAAAATTATAGAATTATTGTTCATTGAATATTTTAGTCTAACTTAATAAAATAAAATGTACGTACTGTCTGAAATCTAAAAGAATTGGCGGAGCTGAATTCAAACTCTCCTATGATTTTTTATTCATTTTTCAAATTCTTTCCCAAAATGGAAAAATGGATTATCAAAGAAATAAAAATAGCAGAAAAATTATTATAAAATAGAAAGTGCAATCTAACTAATTAAAATAAAAATTATGTAATGTCTGGGGTTTAAATAAATTGGTCGTGCCAAATTTAGAACCCCCAATGGTTTATTATTAATTTTTTGAATTCTTTTCTAAAATGAAAAATGGAATTATCAAAGAATTAAAAATTACCCAAAAATTATAAAAAAAATAGAAAATTGCAATACGTGTTGTCTGGAGTTTAAAAAAATTTGCGGCCCTAAATTTGGTCGCTCTTATGATTTATTATTAATTTTTTGAATTTGTTTCTAAAATTAAAAAAAAGGGGGTTCTCAAACATTTATAAATACCAGACGAATTATTAGAAAATAGAAAATTACAATCTAACTGATTAAAATAAAAAGTCGGTATTGTATGAAGTCTAAAAAAATTGACAGCGCTGAATTTGGATTGTCCTACGATTTATTATTAATTTTTGAATTATTTCATAAAATAGAAAATTTTAGGTTATCAAAGAATTAAAAATTGCACAAAATTAATTAAGAAATAGAAAATTACAATCTAACTGATTAAAAGAAATTTAATGTGCCTAAAAAAATTGGTCGCGTTAAATTTGGACTATCCTATAATTAATTATTATTTGTTTGAATTATTTCCTAAAATAGAAAAATAGAAATTATCAAAGAATTAAAAATAGCACAAAATTATTAAAAAAATAGGAAAATACAATTTAACTGATTAAAATAAAAAAAAATCGATTGTCTGGAGTCCAAATAAATTGGCCGCGACAAATTTAGACTCTCCTATAATTTATTATTAATTTTTTCAATTCTTTCTGAAAACAGAAAAAGTGGGATTGTCTAAGAATTAAGAATTATAGAATTATTTTTCATAGAATATTTCAGTCTAACTTATTAAAATAAAATGTACGTACTGTCTGGAATCTAAAAAAATTGGCGGTGCTGAATTCAAACGCTTCTACGATTTTTTTATTTATTTTCCTAATTCTTTCCCAAAATGGAAAAATGGATTATCAAAGAAATAAAAATAGCCGAGAAATTATTATATAATTAGAAAATACAGTATAACTAATTAAAATAAAAATTACGTAATGTCTGGGGTCTAAATAAATTGGTCGAGCCAAATTTAGAACCCCCAATGGTTTATTATTGATTTTTTGAATTCTTATCTAAAATAAAAAGTAGAATTATCAAAGAATTAAAAATTACCAAAAAATTATTTAAAAAAGTAGAAAATTGTAATCTAATTGAGTAAAATAATAAGTACATACTGTCTGGAGTTTAAAAAGATTGGCCGCACGAAATTTGGACTCTTCTATTTTTCATAGTTAATTTTCCAAACTTTTTCTCAAATTGGAAAAATGAGATTATCAAAGAATTAAAATTAGCACATATATTTAAAAAAAATTGCAATCTAACTGATTAAAAGGAAGAATACGTGTTGTTTGGAGTTTAAAAAAATATGCGGCGCTAAATTTGTACACTCTTATGATTTATTATTAATTTTTTGAATTTGTTTCTAAAATAAAAAAAGGGTTATCAAACAAATATAAATACCAGACGAATTATTAGAAAATAGAAAATTACAATTTAACAGATTAAAATAAAAAGTACGTATTGTATGAAGTCTAAAAAAATTGACAGCGCTGAATTTGGACTGTCCTACAATTTCTTTTTAATTTTTGAATTATTTCATAATATAGAAAATTTTAGGTTATCAAAGAATTAAAAATTGCACAAAATTAATTAAGAAATAGAAAATTACAATATAACTGATTAAAAGAAATTTTACGTATTGTCCGAAGCCTAAAAAAATTGGTCGCCTTAAATTTGGACTATCTTATAATTAATTATTAATTGTTTGAATTATTTCCTAAAATAGAAAAATAGAAATTATCAAAGAATTAAAAATAGCACAAAATTATTAAAAAATCAGGAAATAAAATTTAACCGATTAAAATAAAAAATATCGATTGCCTGGAGTCCGAATAAATTGGTTGCGACAAATTTAGACTCTCCTATGATTTATTATTAATTTTTTCAATTTTTTCTTAAAACAGAAAAATGGGATTGTCAAGGAATTAAAAATTATAGAATTATTATTAATTGAATATTTCAGTCTAACTTAATAAAATAAAATGTACGTACTGTCTGGAATCTAAAAAAATTGGCGGCGCTGAATTCAAACTCTCCTATGATTTTTTATTCATTTTTCAAATTCTTTCCCAAAATGGAAAAATGGATTATCAAAGAAATAAAAATAGCAGAAAATTATTATAAAATTAGAAAATGCAATCTATCTAGTTAAAATAAAAATTACGTAATGTCTGGGGTTTAAATAAATTGGTCGTGCCAAATTTAGACCCCCCCAATGGTTTATTATTAATTTTTTGAATTCTTTTCTAAAATGAAAAATGAAATTATGAAAGAATTAAAAATTACCAAAAAATTATAAAAAAAAATAGAAAATTACAATTTAACTGAGTAAATGTAAACATCCACATTTCTAAACTATCAACAATCGTTCAATTAGTTTCGTTTTGCATTTAACGTCTCTAGTTACATCCTAAATCAAAATATAAGAATAATAAGTATATTTAGGCTCCAAACAACTATAGAAGAACCAAGCAGTTCGGCGGACTACCTTTCATTAATTTGATCATAACTCTTGGTTGGAAAGTCCAAATTGCACACCGTTATTTTTGTTAGAACCCTAACTCGTATATATTTCCAACCATATAGGTCACACATACTAGAAATACCTGAGTCAAATCAGTTAATTCTCCGAAGTTGACCAAAAATTTGCACTATGATGTTCCTTGGATAGTAAAGTATTGTGCTTTCTTCTTAGACCTTGATGGTGTAAACCCCCATATGTTTATATTAATATAGTAATGTACTTGTTTAGTGATTCTTATATATATGTAATGACTTAAGAATAAACCATATATATATTGAAACCGTAATAATAGCACCTATAGCGATTCGGAGGAATAAAATAGAAATTTTAATGTTTCGAGTGTGAATTTATTTTAGTTTTAAAATAAATCAAAAAAATAAATGTTTTTAGGTTAAAATAACATTAAAAATGAATCCGGAACGTCGAAAAACTTTAGGGTAGTCATATGAATCAAATTGGAGGTTTTAATGACAAAATCGTAATTTTTGGAGAAGACCCAAACAACCCATAAACAGTAAAATTCGGGGCTGCTATATCTAAAACCCCATATTCAGCCCTTTTTCTCTCATTTCTTTCACTCTCCTTTCATTCCACACCTCTTAGAGCCCTAAAGGAAGATTAAGGGAGAAAGAAAAGAGAAGAACAAGGTCTCTAGAGCTTGGGCTTTGCTTGAAGATCTTGATTCAAGGTGGGGGTTTTTCTCTCATTTCTCATACATTGAGGCTAGGGTTGTAAATATATATGTATGTCTTTCACTTGTCTTCACATATATATATATATGCTATGTACTACATGATTCTTGACATTTTTGTAATAAATAGCATGTTTCGAACATTTTGATTGTTGGGTAACCATTGAACCATTCTTTTTCATAATCAAACCCGAGTTTTGAAGAAAAATGGATTTTTCCTCTTAAATTCCTTTTGTCTTGATTACCAAACTTTAGTGCTTTACCTTGTATAAACAAATGAGGTTTATAATGATCCCTTGTTCATTTTTCTTAAATTATGCTATGATGGATTACTTGAGAAATGGTGAAATTTGGTAATTTCTTTGAGATGGTTGCGAATGGAGATATTCTTGGTTTCCTCTTGTTTATGGTTGTTTGTGGTGGACTTGAATTACTTACGAGATATGCCGTAGAGTGTAAATGTCTGTCGAACCCCGTGGTGGGGGCAGATAGTTTCTTACACTTGTAGTGGATTGGTGTTTGGCAACACAACCACTATCGTACGCCTAGAGTTCGAACTAGGGATAGTATACCTTTCCTGGGGAGGGATTCGAAAATGCCATTGGTATGGTATACGCCCCTTTCCAAATGTGCTTGTGATTATTATGGGGTGGACTAAGTATAATCGTTGGGTAGATTCAGGAGAAACGATCAACCTACATGGCCTTGGGGATGCACCAGAATACACGGGATTGTTATAGTGTTGGGAACTGTTCTTTGCACTAGAAATGATTTCTACAAGATTTTGGGAAAGTATGAGATTTCGCAAGAACTTGTGAGAAATCATTTATAGTGGAATGGTTATTTAATGGTATATTGTGTTCATTTATTCTTTAATTATTGTTATCCCTTAAACTTGAGATCTATTTAAAATGCCCTGTTTTCTTTCAAAAGTTATATATGATATTTTGTGAAAAAAAAGAAAAGGAGATTGACCGAATTTTAAATGGTTTCTAAACTTTGTTTAGGTTTGGGAGAAATTTTCTACAGAGCTTCATGCTCACCCCCTAATGCTAACATTTTTNAGGAGATTGACCGAATTTTAAATGGTTTCTAAACTTTGTTTGGGTTTGGGAGAAATTTTCTACAGAGCTTCATGCTCACCCCCTAATGCTAACATTTTTCAGATTATGTACTTGAGGAGGAGTTAGGAGCCGAGGAGGCCGCCCAGTGGGAGGCTCCAATTGACGGGAGTGTGGATCCCGAGGTGGACGCATAGAGTGACCCCTTTTCTCTTGTACTAGACTAGGATACTCTTTTGTACATTGTAAAGTCTAGTTTATTTTGTTAATCCTGCTGCGTTATATTAGTTAATTTTTGAGATGTAAATGCCATGGTTTGACATATTCTTTTGGATAATGTTGAAAATATTCTATGGATAAATGGACCTATAAATGAACCTGTTGTGGTCAAAGTAGTATAATTGCACAGGTTGGATTTTGGGTATAGCTCCCCGAACAAAGGAGACTCTGCCCGAATTTTGTAAAATTAAGGACCCCCGGTTATTTATGAATTTATTAGTTGCTCTCATGATATGAATGATTATAGATAGTAATGCCTCCCGGGTGGTTTTTGGGGCGTTACAGTAAAATAATAAGTACATACTGTCTGGAGTTTAAAAAGATTGGCCGCACTAAATTNATAGTAATGCCTCCCGGGTGATTTTTGGGGCGTTACAGTAAAATAATAAGTACATACTGTCTGGAGTTTAAAAAGATTGGCCGCACTAAATTTGGACTCTTCTATGATTCATAGTTAATTTTCTAAATTTTTTTCTCAAATTGAAAAAATGAGATTATCAAAGAATTAAAATTAGCAAAAAAAATTTAAAAAACAATTGCAATCTAACTGATTAAAAGGAAAAATAAGTGTTGTCTGCAGTCTAAAAAAATTTGCGGCGCTGAATTTGGACACTCTTATGATTTAATATTAATTTTTTGAATTTGTTTCTAAAATAAAAAAAAGGGTTATTAAACAATTATAAACACCAGACGAATTATTAGAAAACAAAAAATTACAATCTAACTGATTAAAATAAAAAGTATGTATTGTATAAAGTCTAAATAAATTGACAGCGCTGAATTTGGATGGTACTACGATTTATTATTAATTTTTGAATTATTTCATAAAATAGAAAATTTTAGGTTATCAAAGAATTAAAAATTGCACAAAATTAATTAAGAAATAGAAAATTACAATCTAATTGATTAAAAGAAAATTTAAGTATTGTTCGAAGCCTAAAAAAATTGGTCGCATTAAATTTGGACTCTCCTATAATTAATTATTAATTGTTTGAATTATTTCCTAAAATAGAAAAATAGAAATTATCAAAGAATTAAAAATAGCACAAAATTATTAAAAAATAGGGAAATACAATTTAACTGCTTAAAATAAAAAATATCAATTGTATGGAGTTCGAATAAATTGGCTACGACAAATTTAGGCTCTACTATGATTTATTATTAATTTTTTCAATTCTTTCTTAACACAGAAAAAAAGGGATTCTCATAGAATTAAAAATTATTGAATTATTGTTAATAGAATATTTCAGTCTAAGTTATTAAAATAAAAAGTAAGTATTGTCTGGAATTTAAAAAAATTGGCGGCGTAGAATTCAAACTCTCCTATGATTTTTCATTCATTTTTCAAATTCCTTCCCAAAATGGAAAAATGGATTATCAAAGAAATAAAAGTAGCACAAAATTTTTTATAAAATTAAAAAAAGAAATCTAACTAATTAAAATAAAAATTACGAAATGTCTGGGGTCTAAATAAATTGGTCGTGCCAAATTTAGACTCCCCAATGATTTATTATTAATTTTTTGAATTCTTTTATAAAATGAAAAATGGGATTATCAAAGAATTAAAAATTACCAAAAAATTATAAAAAAAAATAAAAAATTGCAATCTAACTGAGTAAAATAATAAGTACATATTGTCTGGAGTTTAAAAATATTGGCCGCACTAAATTTGGACTCTTCTATGATTCGTAGTTAATTTTCCAAATTTTTTCTCAAATTGGAAAAATGAGATTATCAAAGAATTAAAATTAGCACAAAAATTTAAAAAACAATTGCAATCTAACTGAGTAAAAGAAAAATACGTGTTGTCTGGAGTTTAAAAAAATTTGCAGCGCTGAATTTGGACACTCTTATGATTTATTATTAATTTTTTGAATTTGTTTCTAAAATAAAAAAAGGGGGTTATCAAACAATTATAAACAACAGAGGAATTCTTAAAAAACAGAAAATTACAATCTAATTGATTAAAATAAAAAGTACGTATTGCATGAAGTCTAAAAAAATTGACAGTGCTGAATTTGGACGGTACTACGATTTATTATTAATTTTTGAATTATTTCATAAAATATAAAATTTTAGGCTGTCAAAGAATTAAAAATTGCACAAAATTAATTAAGAAATAGAAAATTACAATCTAACTGATTAAAAGAAAATTTACGTATTGTCCGAAGCCTAAAAAAATTGGTCGCATTAAATTTTAACCCACCTATAATTAATTATTAATTGTTTGAATTATTTCCTAAAATAGAAAATAGAAATTATCGTAGAATTAAAAATAGAAAATAATTATTAAAAAATAGGGAAATACAATTTAACTGATTAAAATAAAAAATATCAATTGTCTGGAGTCCGAATAAATTGGCTGCGACAAATTTAGACTCTCTTATGATTTATTATTAATTTTTTCAATTCTTTCTTAATACAGAAAAAAAGGGATTGTCATAGAATTAAAAATTATTGAATTATTGTTAATAGAATATTTCAGTCTAAGTTATTAAAATAAAAAGTAAGTATTGTCTGGAATTTAAAAAAATTGGCGGCGTAGAATTCAAACTCTCCTATGATTTTTCATTCATTTTTCAAATTCCTTCCCAAAATGGAAAAATGGATTATCAAAGAAATAAAAGTAGCACAAAATTTTTTATAAAATTAAAAAAAGAAATCTAACTAATTAAAATAAAAATTACGAAATGTCTGGGGTCTAAATAAATTGGTCGTGCCAAATTTAGACTCCCCAATGATTTATTATTAATTTTTTGAATTCTTTTATAAAATGAAAAATGGGATTATCAAAGAATTAAAAATTACCAAAAAATTATAAAAAAAAATAAAAAATTGCAATCTAACTGAGTAAAATAATAAGTACATATTGTCTGGAGTTTAAAAATATTGGCCGCACTAAATTTGGACTCTTCTATGATTCGTAGTTAATTTTCCAAATTTTTTCTCAAATTGGAAAAATGAGATTATCAAAGAATTAAAATTAGCACAAAAATTTAAAAAACAATTGCAATCTAACTGAGTAAAAGAAAAATACGTGTTGTCTGGAGTTTAAAAAAATTTGCAGCGCTGAATTTGGACACTCTTATGATTTATTATTAATTTTTTGAATTTGTTTCTAAAATAAAAAAAGGGGGTTATCAAACAATTATAAACAACAGAGGAATTCTTAGAAAATAGAAAATTACAATCTAATTGATTAAAATAAAAAGTACGTATTGCATGAAGTCTAAAAAAATTGACAGCGCTGAATTTGGACGGTACTACGATTTATTATTAATTTTTGAATTATTTCATAAAATAGAAAATTTTAGGCTATCAAAGAATTAAAAATTGCACAAAATTAATTAAGAAATAGAAAATTACAATCTAACTGATTAAAAGAAAATTTACGTATTGTCCGAAGCCTAAAAAAATTGGTCGCATTAAATTTGAACCCACCTATAATTAATTATTAATTTTTTGAATTATTTCCTAAAATAGAAAATAGAAATTATCATAGAATTAAAAATAGAAAATAATTATTAAAAAATAGGGAAATACAATTTAACTGATTAAAATAAAAAATATCAATTGTCTGGAGTCCGAATAAATTGGCTGCGACAAATTTAGACTCTCTTATGATTTATTATTAATTTTTTCAATTCTTTCTTAATACAGAAAAAAAGGGATTGTCATAGAATTAAAAATTATTGAATTATTGTTAATAGAATATTTCAGTGTAAGTTATTAAAATAAAAAGTACGAACAGTCTAGAATTTAAAAAAATTGGCGGCGCTGAATTCAAACTCTCTGATGATTTTTTATTCATTTTTCAAATTCTTTCCCAAAATGGAAAAATGGATTATCAAAGAAATAAAAGTAGCACAAAATTTTTTATAAAATAAAAAAATGCAATCTAACTAATTAAAATAAAAATTACGTAATGTCTGGGGTCAAAATAAATTGGTCGTGCCAAATTTAGACCCCCAAATGGTTTATTATTTATTTTTTGAATTCTTTTATAAAATGAAAAATGGGATTATCAAAGAATTAAAAATTACCAAAAAATTGTAGGAAATTATAATCTAACTGAGTAAAATAATAAGTACATACTGTCTGGACTTTAAAAAAATTGGCTGCACTAAATTTGGACTCTTCTATGACTCGTAGTTAATTTTCCAAATTTTTTCTCAAATTGGAAAAATGAGATTATCAAAGAATTAAAATTAGCACAAAAATTTAAAAAACAATTGCAATCTAACTAATTAAAAGAAAAATAAGTGTTGTCTGGAGTTTAAAAAAATTTGCGGCGCTAAATTTGGACACTCTTATGATTTGTTATTAATTTTTTGAATTTGTTTCTAAAATGAAAAAAAGGGGGGTTATCAAACAATTATAAACACCAGACGAATAATTAGAAAACAGAAAATTACAATCTAACTGATTAAAATAAAAAGTACGTATTGTATGAAGTCTAAAAAAATTGACAGCGCTGAATTTGGACGGTACTACGATTTATTATTAATTTTTGAAGTATTTCATAAAATAGAAAATTTTAGGTTATCAAAGAATTGAAAATTGCACAAAATTAATTAAGAAATAGAAAATTACAATCTAACTGATTAAAAGAAAATATACGTATTGTCTGAAGCCTAAAAAAATTGGTCGCATTAAATTTGGACTCTCCTATAATTAATTATTAATTGTTTGAATTATTTCCTAAAATAGAAAATTGGAAATTATCAAAGAATTAAAAATAGCACAAAATTATTAAAAAAATAGGGAAATACAATTTAACTAATTAAAATAAAAAATATCGATAGTCTGGAGTCCGAATAAATTGGTTGCGACAAATTTGGACTCTCCTATGATTTATTATTAATTTTTTCAATTATTTCTTAACACAGAAAAAAATGGGATTGTCATAGAATTAAAAATTATTGAATTATTGTTAATAGAATATTTGAGTCTATGTTATTAAAATAAAAAGTACGTACTGTCTAGAATTTAAAAAAATTGGCGGCGCTGAATTCAAACTCTCCTATGATTTTTTATTCATTTTTCAAATTCTTTCCCAAAATGGAAAAATGGATTATCAAAGAAATAAAAAAAGCAGAAAAATTATTATAAAATTAGAAAAGGCAATCTAACTAATTTAAATAAAAATTATGTAATGTCTGGGGTTTAAATAAATTGGTCGTGCCAAATTTAGACCCCTCAATGGTTTATTATTAAGTTTTTGAATTCTTTTCTAAAATGAAAAATGAAATTATCAAAGAATTGAAAATTACCAAAAAATTATAAAAAAAAATAAAAAAATTGCAATCTAACTGAGTAAAATAATAAGTACATATTGTCTGGACTTTAAAAAGATTGGCCGCTCTAAATTTGGACTCTTCTATGATTCGTAGTTAATTTTCCAAATTTTTTCTCAAATTGGAAAAATGAGATTATCATAGAATTAAAATTAGCACAAAAATTTAAAAAACAATTGCAATCAAACTGATTAAAAGAAAAATACGTGTTGTCTGGAGTCTAAAAAAATTTGTGGTGCTGAATTTGGACACTCTTATGATTTATTATTAATTTTTTAAATTTGTTTCTAAAATAAAAAAAGGGGGTTATCAAACAATTATAAACACCAGACGAATTATTAGAAAACAGAAAATTACAATCTAACTGATTAAAATAAAAAGTACGTATTGTATGAAGTCTAAAAAAATTGACAGCGTTGAATTTGGATGGTACTACAATTTATTATTAAATTTTGAATTATTTCATAAAATAGAAAATTTTAGGTTGTGAAAGAATTGAAAATTGCACAAAATTAATTAAGAAATAGAAAATTACAATCTAACCTATAAAAAGAAAATTTACGTATTGTCCGGAGCCTAAAAAAATTGGTCGCATTAAATTTGGACTCTCCAATAATTAATTATTAATTGTTTGAATTATTTCCTAAAATAGAAAAATAGAAATTATCATAGAATTAGAAATAGCAAAAAATTATTAAAAAAATGGGAAAATACAATTTAACTGATTAAAATAAAAAATATCGATTGTCTGGAGTCCGAATAAGTTGGCTGCAACAAATTTAGACTCTCCTATGATTTATTATTAATTTCTTCAATTCCTTTTAACACAGAAAAAAAGGGATTGTCATAGAATTAAAAATTATTGAATTATTGTTAATAGAACATTTCTGGCTAAGTTATTAAAATAAAAAGTACGTATTGTCTGGAATTTAAAAAAATTGGCGGCGCTAAATTCAAACTCTCCTACGATTTTTTATTCATTTTTTAAATTCTTTCCCAAAATGGAAAAATGGATTATCAAAGAAATAAAAGTAGCAAAAAAAATTATATAAAATTAAAAAATGCAATCTAACTAATTAAAATAAAAATTAAGTAATGTCTGGGGTCTAAATAAATTGGTCGTGCCAAATTTAGACCCCCCAGTGGTTTATAATTAATTTTTTGAATTCTTTTATAAAATGAAAAATGGGATTATCAAAGAATTAAAAATTACCGAAAAATTATAAAAACAAAAAAGAAAATTGCAATCTAACTGAGTAAAATAATAAGTATATACTGTTTGGAGTTTAAAAAGATTGGCCGCACTAAATTTGGACCCTTCTATGATTCATAGTTAATTTTCCAAATATTTTCTCAAATTGGAAAAATGAGATTATCAAAGAATTAAAATTAGCACAAAATTTTTTTAAAAAAAATTGCAATCTAACTTATTTAGCGGAGAAATACGAGTTGTCTGGAGTCTAAAAAAATTTGCGGCGCTGAATTTGGACACTCTTATGATTTATTATTAATTTTTTGAAATTACTTCTAAAATAAAAAAAAAANCACAATTTTTTTTTTAAAAAAATTGCAATCTAACTTAGTTAGAGGAGAAATACCAGTTGTCTGGAGTCTAAAAAAATTTGCGGCGCTGAATTTGGACACTCTTATGATTTATTATTAATTTTTTGAAATTACTTCTAAAATAAAAAAAAAGAGTTATCAAACAATTGCAAATGCCAGACGAATTATTAGAAAACATAAAATTACAATCTAACTGATTAAAATAAAAAGTACGCATTGNATTACTTCTAAAATAAAAAAAAAAGAGTTATCAAACAATTGCAAATACCAGACGAATTATTAGAAAACATAAAATTACAATCTAACTGATTAAAATAAAAAGTACGCATTGTATGAAGTATAAAAAAATTGACAGCGCTGAATTTGGACTGTCCTACGATTTATTATTAATTTTTGACATATTTCATAAAATAGAAAATTTTAGGTTATCAAAGTATTAAAAATTGCACAAAATTAATTAAGAAATAGAAAATTACAATCTAACTGATTAAAAGAAATTTCACGTATTGTCCGAAGCCTAAAACAATTGGTCGTGTTAAATTTGGACTCTCCTATAATTAATTATTAATTTTTTGAATTATTTCCTAAAATAAAAAAATATAAACTATCAAAGAATTAAAAATAGCACAAAATTATTAAAAAATAGGGAAATACAATTTAACTGATTAAAATAAAAAATATCGATTGTCTGGAGTCCAAATAAATTGGCCGCGACAAATTTAGACTCTCCTATGATTTATTATTAATTTTTTCAATTCTTTTTGAAAACAGAAAAAGTGGGATTGTCTAAGAATTAAGAATTATAGAATTATTTTTCATAGAATATTTCAGTCTAACTTATTAAAATAAAATGTACGTACTGTCTGGAATCTAAAAAAATTGGCGGTGCTGAATTCAAACGCTTCTACGATTTTTTTATTTATTTTCCTAATTCTTTCCCAAAATGGAAAAATGGATTATCAAAGAAATAAAAATAGCCGAGAAATTATTATATAATTAGAAAATAAAGTATAACTAATTAAAATAAAAATTACGTAATGTCTGGGGTTAAATAAATTGGTCGTGCCAAATTTAGACCCCCCAATGGTTTATTATTAATTTTTTGAATTCTTTTCCAAAATGAAAAAATTGAATTATCAAAGAATTAAAAATTACCAAAAAAATATAAAAATAAAATAGAAATTTGCAATCTAACTGAGTAAAATAATAAGTACATACTATCTGGAGTTTAAAAAGATTGGCCGCACTAAATTTGGACTCTTCTATGATTCATAGTTAATTTTCCAAATTCTTTCTCAAATTGGAAAAATGAGATTATCAAAGAATTAAAATTAGCACAAAAATTTAAAAAACAATTGCAATCTAACTGATTAAATGGAAAAATACGTGTTGTCTGGAGTCTAAAAAATTTGCGGCGCTGAATTTGGACACTCTTATGATTTATTATTAATTTTTTGAATTTGTTTCTAAAATTAAAAAAAAGGGGTTATCAAACAACTGCAAATACCAGACAAATTATTAGAAAATAGAAAATTACAATCTAACAAATTAAAATAAAAAGTACGCATTGTATGAAGTATAAAAAAATTGACAGCGCTGAATTTGGACTGCCTATGATNTAAAAAAAAGGGGTTATCAAACAATTGCAAATACCAGACAAATTATTAGAAAATAGAAAATTACAATCTAACAAATTAAAATAAAAAGTACGCATTGTATGAAGTATAAAAAAATTGACAGCGCTGAATTTGGACTGCCTATGATTTATTATTAATTTTTGAATTATTTCATAAAATAGAAAATTTTAGGTTATCAAAGAATTAAAAATTGCACAAAATTAATTAAGAAATAGAAAATTACAATCTAACTGATTAAAAGAAATTTTACGTATTATCCGAAGCCTAAAACAATTGGTCGTGTTAAATTTGGACTCTCCTATAATTAATTATTAATTTTTCAAATTATTTCCTAAAATAGAAAAATATAAACTATCAAAGAATTAAAAATAGCACAAATTTATTAAAAAATAGGGAAATACAATTTAACTGATTACAATAAAAAATATCGATTGTCTGGAGTCCGAATAAATTGGCTGCGACAAATTTAGACTCTCCTATGATTTATTATTAATTTTTTCAATTCTTTCTTAAAACAGAAAAAGTGAGATTGTCTAAGAATTAAGAATTATAGAATTATTGTTCATAGAATATTTCAGTCAAACTTATTAAAATAAAATGTACGTACTGTCTGGAATCTAAAAAAATTGGCGGCGCTGAATTCAAACGCTTCTACGATTTTTTATTCATTTTCCAAATTCTTTCCCAAAATGGAAAAATGGATTATCAAAGAAATAAAAATAGTAGAGAAATTATTATATAATTAGAAAATACAGTCTAACTAATTAAAATAAAAATTACGTAATGTCTAGGGTTAAATAAATTGGTCGTGCCAAATTTAGACCCCCCAATGGTTTATTATTAATTTTTTGAATTCTTTTCCAAAATAAAAAATTGGAATTATCAAAGAATTAAAAATTACCAAAAAATTATAAAAATAAAATAGAAATTTACAATCTAACTGAGTAAAATAATAAGTACATACTCTCTGGAATTTAAAAAGATTGGCTGCACTAAATTTGGACTCTTCTATGATTCATAGTTAATTTTCCAAATTCTTTCTCAAANCAAAAATTGGAATTATCAAAGAATTAAAAATTACCAAAAAATTATAAAAATAAAATAGAAATTTGCAATCTAACTGAGTAAAATAATAAGTACATACTCTCTGGAATTTAAAAAGATTGGCTGCACTAAATTTGGACTCTTCTATGATTCATAGTTAATTTTCCAAATTCTTTCTCAAATTGGAAAAATGAGATTATCAAAGAATTAAAATTAGCACAAAAATTTAAAAAACAATTGCAATCTAACTGATTAAATGGAAAAATACGTGTTGTCTGGAGTCTAAAAAATTTGCGGCGCTGAATTTGGACACTCTTATGATTTATTATTAATTTTTTGAATTTGTTTCTAAAATTAAAAAAAAGGGGNGTCTGGAGTCTAAAAAAATTTGTGGCGCTGAATTTGGACACTCTTATGATTTATTATTAATTTTTTGAAATTGTTTCTAAAATTAAAAAAAGGGGTTATCAAACAATTGCAAATACCAGACGAATTATTAGAAAACAGAAAATTACAATCTAACAAATTAAAATAAAAAGTACGCATTGTATGAAGTATAAAAAAATTGACAGAGCTGAATTTGGACTGTCCTACAATTTATTATTAATTTTTGAATTATTTCATAAAATAGAAAATTTTAGGTTATCAAAGAATTAAAAATTGCACAAAATTAATTAAGAAATAGAAAATTACAATCTAACTGATTAAAAGAAATTTTNCAAAGAATTAAAAATTGCACAAAATTAATTAGGAAAAAGAAAATTACAATCTAACTGATTAAAAGAAAATTTACGTATTGTCCGAAGCCTAAAACAATTGGTCGCGTTAAATTTGGACTCGCCTATAATTAATTATTAATTGTTTGAATTATTTCCTAAAATCAAAAAATAGAAAATATCAAAGAATTAAAAATAGCACAAAATTATTAGAAAATAGGGAAATACAATTTAACTGATTAAAATAAAAAATATCGATTGTCTGGAGTCCGAATAAATTGGCTGCGACAAATTTAGACTCTCCTATGATTTATTATTAATTTTTTCAATTCTTTTTAAAACAAAAAAAGTGGGATTGTCTAAGAATTAAGAATTATAGAATTATTTTTCATAGAATATTTCAGTCTAAATTATTAAAATAAAATGTACGTACTGTCTGGAATCTAAAAAAATTGGCGACACTAAATTCAAACGCTTCTACGATTTTTTATTTATTTTCAAAATTCTTTCCCAAAATAGAAAAATGGATTATCAAAGAAATAAAAATAGCCGAGAAATTATTATATAATTAGAAAATACAGTCTAACTAATTAAAATAAAAATTACGTAACGTCTGGGGTTTAAATAAATTGGTCCTGCAAAGTTTAGACCCCTCAATGGTTTATTATTAATTTTTTGAATTATTTTCCAAAATGAAAAAATGGAATTATCAAAGAATTATTGTAACGCCCCAAAAACCACCCTGGACAGCATTACCATTTAAAACAATTCATATCATGAGAGCAACTAAATAAATTCATGATTTATAAACATTCTTAATTTAACAAAATTCGGGCAGAGTCTCCTTTGTACGGGGAGCTCTACCCAAAAACTCAACCTGTGCATTTATACAACATTGACCACATCGGGTCCATTTAGCACAAAAATTTTAATAAAATTAAAAAATACAATCTTACTAATTAAAATAAAAATTAAGTAATGTCTGAGGTCTAAATAAATTGGTCGTGCAAAATTTAGAATCCCCTATGTTTTGTCATTAATTTTTTTAATTCTTTTCTAAAATGAAAAATGGGATTATCAAAGAATTAAAAATTATAAAAAAATTATTAAAAGTAGAAAATTGCAACGTAACTAAGTAAAATAATAAGTACATATTGTCTAGAGTCTTAAAAAATTGGCCGCGCTAAATTTGGACTCTTCTATAATTTATAGTAAATTTTTCAAAATTTTTNTAAATTTTTCTCATATTGGATAACGGTGATTATCAATGAATTAGAAATAGCACAAAAATTTAAAAAAAATTGCAATCTAACTGATTAAAAGAAAAAATATGTGTTGTCTAGAGTCTAAAAAAAATTGTGGCGCTGAATTATTACTCTCTTATGATTTATTATTAATTTTTTGAATTCCTTTCTAAAATAGGTAGAAAACAAAAAGGTGGTTATCGAAGAATTAAAAATAGCAAAAGAATTAATAAAAAATAAAATTACAATCTAACTGGTTAAAATAAAAAATACGTATTGTATGATGTCTAAAAAAATTGACCGCGTTGAATTCGGACTCTCCGACGATTTATTATTAATTTTTTGAATTATTTTCTACAATGAAAAATTTTAGGTTATCAAATAATTGAAAATAGCAAAAAAATAATTTAAAAATAAGAAATTACAATCTAACTGATTAAAAGAAAATGTACATATTGTCTAAAGCTTAAAAAAATTGGCCACACTAAATTTTGATTCTCCTATAATTTATTATTAATTATTTGAATTGTTTCCTAAAATAGAAAAATAGAAATTATAACACAATTAAAAATAGCAACAAATTATTAAAAAATAGAGAATTATAATTGAACTAATTAAAACAAAAAATATATATTGTCTGGAGTCTGAATAAATTGGCTACGCTAAATTTATACACTCCAGTGATTTATTATTAATTTTTTCAATTCTTTCTTAAAATTAAAAATATGGGATTCTCAAAGAATTGAAAATTATAGAATTATTGTTAACAAAATATTTCAGTCTAACTTATTACAATAAAAAGAATGTACTGTCTGGAATCTAAAAAAATTTGCGGCGCTGAATTCAAACTCTCGTACAATTTTTTATTAATTTTCAAATTATTTTCCAAAATGGAAAAATTGATTATCAAAGAATAAAAAGTAGCACAAAAATTTTAATAAAATTAAAAAAATATAATCAAACTAATTAAAATAAAAATTAAGTGGTCTAAATAAATTGGTCGTGCAAAATTTAGAATCCCTTATGTTTTATTATTAATTTTTTTGAATTCTTTTCTAAAATAAAAAATGGGATTATCAAAGAATTAAAAATTACAAAAAATTATTAAAAGTAGAAAATTGCAACGTGACTGAGTAAAATAATTAGTACATATTGTCTAGAGTCTTAAAAAATTGGGCGCACTAATTTTGGACTCTTCTATAATTTATAGTAAATTTTTCAAATTTTTTCTCAAATTGGATGACGGAGATTCTCAATCAATTAGAAATAGGACAAAAATTTTAAAAAAAATTGCAATCTAACTGATTAAAAGAAAAAATACGTGTTGTCTAGAGTCTAAAAAAAATTGTGGCGCTGAATTATAACTCTCTTATGATTTATTATTAATTTTTTGAATTCCTTTCTAAAATAGATAGAAAAAAAAGGTGGTTATCGAAGAATTAAAAATAGCAGAAGAATTATTAAAAAAAAAAGAAAATTACAATCTAACTGGTTAAAATAAAAAATACGTACTGTATGATGTCAAAAAAATTGACCGCATTGAATTCGGACTCTCCGACGATTTATTATTAATTTTTTGAATTATTTTCTAAAATAGAAAATTTTAGGTTATCAAAGAATTGAAAATAGAAAAAAAATAATTAAAAAATAAGAAATTACAATGTAACTGATTAAAAGAAAATGTACGTATTGTCTAAAGCTTAAAAAAATTGGTTGCGCTAAATATTGATTCTCCTATAATTTATTATTAATGATTTGAATTATTTCCTAAAATAAAAAAATAAAAATTATAAAAGAATTAAAAATAGCAACAAATTATTAAAAAAATAGAGAATTCTAATTCAACTAATTAAAACAAAAAAAATATATTGTTTGGAGTCTGAATAAATTGGCTGCGCTAAATTTATACACTCCAGTGATTTATTATTAATTTTTTCAATTCTTTCTTGAAATTAAAAATATGGGATTGTCAAACAATTAAAAATTATAGATTTGTTGTTAATAGAATATTTCAGTCTAACTTATTAAAATAAAAAGTACGTACTATCTGGAATCTAAAAACATTTGCGGTGCTGAATTNCTCAAAGAATTGAAAATTATAGAATTATTGTTAATAGAATATTTCAGTCTAACTTATTAAAATAAAAAGTACGTACTGTTTGGAATCTAAAAAAATTTGTGGCTCTGAATTCAAACTCTGGTATGATTTTTTTATTAATTTTTCAAATTCTTTCCCAAAATAGAAAAATTGATTATCAAAGAAAAAAAATTTGCAAAAAAATTATTATAAAATTAAAAAATGTAATCTAACTAATTAACACAAAAATTATGTAATGTCTGGGGTCTAAATAAATTGGTCGTGCAAAGTTTAGAATCCCCAATGTTTTATTATTAATTTTTTGAATTATTTTTTAAAATGAAAAATGGGATTATCAAAGAATTAAAAATTACAGAAAAATTATTAAAAGTAGAAAACTGCATCCAAACTGAGTAAAAAAATAAGTACATATTGTCTGGAATCTAAAGCAATTGGCCGCACTAAATTTGGACTCTTCAATTATTTATAGTTAATTTTTCAACTTTTTTCTCAAATTGGAAAAGGGAGATTATCAATGAATTAAAAATAGCATAATTTTTTTTAAAAAAATTGCAATCTTACTGATTAAAAGAAAAAATACATGTTGTTTGGAGTTTAAAATAGTTTGCAGTGCTGAATTATAACTCTCTTATGATTTATTATTAATTTTTTGAATTCATTTCTAAAATAGATAGAAAAAAAAGGTGGTTATCGAACAATTAAAAATAGCAGAAGAATTATTAAAAAAAAAAAAGAAAATTACAATATAACTGATTAAAATAAAAAGTACGTATTGTATGATGTCTAAAAAAATTGACCGCGCTGAATTTGCACTGTCCGACGATTTATTATTAATTTTTTGAATTAATATCTAAAATGGAAAATTTTAGGTTATCAAAGAATTAAAAATAGCAAAAAAATAATTTAAAAATAGGAAATTACAATCTAACTGATTAAAAGAAAATGTACGTATTGTCTAAAGCTTAAAAAAATTGGTCGCGATAAATTTGGACTCTCCTATAATTTATTATTAATTATTTGAAATGTTTCCTAAAATAAAAAAATAGAAATTATAACACAATTAAAATTAGCAACAAATTATTAAAAAATAGAGAATTATAATTGAACTAATTAAAACAAAAAATATATATTGTCTGGAGTCTGAATGAATTAGCTGCGCTAAATTTAGACACTCCTATGATTTATTATTAATTTTATCAATTCTTTCTTAAAATAAAAAAATGGGATTGTCAAACAATTAAAAATTATAGATTTGTTGTTAATAGAATATTTCAGTCTAACTTATTAAAATAAAAAGTACGTACTATCTGGAATCTAAAAACATTTGCGGTGCTGAATTCAAACTCTCCTACGATTTTTTTATTAATTTTTCAAATTCTTTCCCAAAATGGAAAAATAGATTATCAAAGAAATAAAAGTAACACAAAAATTATTATAAAATTAAAAAATGCAATCTAACTAACTAAGATAAAAATTAAGTAATGTCTAGGGTTTAAATAAATTGGTTGTGCGAAATTTAGACTCCCCTATGGTTTATTATTAATTTTTTGAATTCTTTTCTAAAGAAAAATGGGATTATCAAAGAATTAAAAATTACAGAAAAATTATTAAAAAATATAAAATTACAGTCTAACTGACTAAAAGAAAATGTACAATATGTCTGAAGCTTAAAAAAATTGGTTGCGCTAAATTTGGACTCTCCTCTAATTTATTATTAATTGTTTGAATTATTTCCTAAAATAAAAAAATTAAAATTATCAAAGACTTAAAAATAGAAAAAAAATTATGAAAAAAATAGAGAATTACAATTGAACTGATTAAAATAAAAAATATCTATTGTCTGGAGTCTGAATAAATTGGCTGCCTTAAATTTAGACACTCCTATGATTTATTATAAATTTTTTCAATTCTTTCTTAAAATANATATATTAAAAAATAGAAAATTGCAATCTAACTAATTAAACTAAAAATTAGGTATTGTCCGGAGTCTCTAAAAATTGGCCACATTGAATTCCTACACCGCAATGATTTATTTATAATTTTTTAAATTTTCTCTTGAAATAGATAAATTGGATTATNAGAAAAAATGAGATTGTGAAAGAATTACAAATTATAAAATTATTGTTAATAGAATATTTCACTCTAACTTATAAAAATAAAAAGTACGTATTGTTTGGAATCTAAAAAAATGCGCGACACTGAATTCAAACTCTGGTATGATGTTTTATTAATTTTTCAAATTCTTTCGCAAAATGAAAAAATAGATTATCAAAGAAACAAAAATAGCACAAAAATTATTATAAAATTAAAATAAAAATTATGTCATGTCTGGGGTCTAAATAAATTGGTGGTTCAAAATTTAGACTCCCCTATTGTTTATTATTAATTTTTTAAATTCTTTTCTAAAATAAAAAATGGGATTATCAAAGAACAAAAAATTAAAAAAAATTACTAAAAGTAGAAAATTGCAATCTAACTGAGTAAAATAATAAGTACGTATGTTCTGGTGTCTAAAAAAATTGGCTGCACTAAATTTGGACTCTTCTATTATTTATAGTTAATTTTTCAAATTTTTTCTCAAATTGGAAAATGGAGATTATCAATGAGTTAAAAATAGCACAAAAAATTAAAAAAATTGCAATTTACCTGATTAAAAGAAAAAATACGTGTTGTCTGGTGTCTAAAAAAATTTGTGGTGCTAAATTATAACTCATGATTTATTATTAATTTTTTGAATTCCTTTCTAAAATAGATAGAAAAAAAAGTGGTTATCGAAGAATTAAAAATAGTAGAAGAATTATTAAAAAAAAGAAATTTAAAATCTAACTGATTAAAATAAAAGTAAGTATTGTATGACTTCTAAAAAAATTGACCGCGCCGAATTTGGATTGTCTGACGATTTGTTATTATTTTTTTGAATTTTTTTCTAAAATGGAAAATTTTAGGTTATCAAAGAATTAAAATAGCAAAAAAAAAAATTAAAAAATACAAATTTACAATCTAATTGATTTGAAGAAAATGTACAAATTGTCTGACACATAAAAAAATTGGTCGCGCTAAATTTGGACTCTCCTCTAATTTATTATTAATTGTTTGAATTATTTTCTAAAACAAAAAAAATAGAAATTATCAAAGAATTAAAAATAGCAAAAAATTATTAAAAAATAGAGAAATACAATTGAATTGATTAAAATAAAAAATATCAATTGTCTAGAGTCTGAATAAAGTGGTTGCCATAAATTTAGACACTCCAATGATTTATTATTAATTTTTTCAATCCTTTCCTAAAATGAAAAAAATGGGATTGTCAAAGAATTAAAAATTATAAAATTATTGTTAATAGAATATTTTAGTCTAACTTATTAAAATAAAAAGTACATTCTGTCTGGAATCTAAAAAAATTTGTGGTGCCAGATTCAAACTCCTACGATTTTCTATTAATTTTTCAAATTCTTTCCCAAAATGGAAAAATTGATTATCAAAGAAATAAAAGTAGCACAAAAATTATTATAAAAATTAGAAAATGCAATCTAAGTAATTAAAAAAAAATTAAGTAATGCCTGGGGTCTAAATAAATTGGTTGTGCGAAATTTAGACTCCCCTATGGTTTATTATTGATTTTTTGAATTCTTTTCTAAAGAAAAATGGGATTATCAAAGAATTAAAAATTACAAAAAAATTATTAGAAAATAGAAAATTACAATCTATTTGATTAAAAGAAAATGTACAAACTGTCTAAAGGTTAAAAAAATTGGTCGCGCTAAATTTGGACTCTCTTCTAATTTATTATTAATTGTTTGAATTATTTCCTAATATAAAAAAAATTAAAATTATAAAAGAATTAAAAATGGCAAAAAATTATTAAACAATAGAGAATTACAATTGAACTAATTAAAATAAAAAATATCTATTGTCTAGAGTCTGAATAAATTGGCTGCCCAAAATTTAGGCACTCCCAGGATTTACTATTAATTTTTTCAATTCTTTCTTAAAATGGAAAAAATGAGATTGTCAAAGAATTAAAAATTATAGATTTATTGTTAACAGAATATTTCAGTCTAACTTTTTAAAATAAAAGGTACGTCCTATCTGGAATCTAAAAATATTTGCGGTGCTGAATTCAATCTCTTGTATGATTTTTTATTAATTTTCCAAATTCTTTCCCAAAATGGAAAAATAGATTATCAAAGAAATTAAAATAGCACAAAAATTATTATAAAATTAAAAAATACAATCTAACTAATTAAAATAAAAATTATGTAATGTCTGGGGTCTAAATAAATTGGTCGTTCAAAATTTAGACTCCCCTATGGTTTATTATTAATATTTTAAATTCTTTTCTAAATTGAAAAATGGTATTATAAAAGAATTAAAAATTACAAATTTTTTGAATTATTTTGTAAATTGAAAAATGAAAATTTCAAAGTATTAAAAATTACAGATAAAAAATAGAAAATTGCAATCTAACTGAGTAAAATAATAAGTACGTACTGTGTGGAGTCTAAAAAAATTGGCCGCACTAAATTCGGACCCTTCTAGGATTTATTGTTAATTTTTCAATTTTTTTCTCAAATTGAAAAAATTGGATTATCAAAGAATTAAAAAATTACAGATAAAAAAAAGAAAATTGCAATCTAACTGAGTAAAGTAATATGTTCGAATTGTTTGAAGCCTAAAAAAATTGGTCGCGCTAAATTTGGACTCTCCTATAATTTATTATTAATTATTTGAATTATATCCAAAAATAGAAAAATAGAAATTAACCATGAAATAAAAATAGCAATTTTTTTTAAAAAAAATAGAGATGTATAATTTAACTAATTAAAATAAAAAATATCTATTTCTGGAGTCTGAATAAATTGGCTGCGCTAAATTTAGACACTCCTATGATTTATTATTAATTGTTTCAATTCTTTCTTAAAATGACAAAAATTGGATTGTCAAAGAATTTAAAATTATAGAATTATTGCTAATAGAATATTTCAGTCTAATTTATTAAAACGAAAAGTACGTATTGTCAGGAATCTAAAAAAATTTGCGGCGCTATATTGAAAGTCTCCTACAAATTGTTTTTTTAATTTTTCAAATTCTTTCCCTAAATGGGAAAATGGATTGTCAAAGAAATAAAAATACCACGAAAATTATTATAAAATTAAAAAATGCAATCTAACTAATTAAAATAAAAATTAAGTAACACCTGGGGTCTAAATAAATTGGTCGTGCGAAATTTAGACTCCCCTATAGTTTATTATTAATTTTTTGAATTCTTTTTTAAAATGAAAAATGGGATTATCAAAGAATTAAAATTTTCAGCTAAAAAATAGAAAATTACAATCTAACTGAGTAAAATTATAAGTACGGATTGTCTTGAGTCTAGAAAAATTGGATGCACTAAATTTAGACACATCTACGATTTATTGTTAATTTTTAAAAAAATTTCTCAATTCGGGAAAATGGGATTATCAAAGAATTAAAAATTACAGATAAAAAATAGAAAATTGTAATGTAATTGAGTAAAATAATTTATATGTAGTGTCTGAAGCCTTAAAAAAATGGTCGCGCTACAAATTGACTCTCCTATAATTTATTATTAATTGTTTGAATTATTTCCTAAAATAGAGAAATAGAAATTATCAAAGAAATAAAAATAGAAAAAAATTATTAAAACTTAGAGCATTTCAATTTAACTAATTAAAATAAAAAATATCTATTTCTCGAGTCTGAATAAATAGGTTGCGCTAAATTTAGACACTCATATGATTTATTATTAATTTTTTCAATTTTTTCTTAAAATGGAAAACATTAGATTGTCAATGAATTAAAAATTATAGAATTATTGTTCATAGAATATTTCAGTCTAACTTATTAAAAGGAAAAGTTTGTATTGGTGAGGAATCTAAAAAAATTTGGGGCATAGTATTCCAAGTGTCCGACAATTTTTTTTTAATTTTTCATATTCATTCCCTAAATGGGAAAATGGATTGTCAAAGAAATAAAAATAGTACAAAAATTATTATAAAATTAAAAAATTCAATCTATCTAATTAAAATAAAAATTAAGTAACGTTTGGGGTCTAAATAAATTGGTCGGGCGAAATTTAGACTCCCCTATGGTTTATTATTAATTTTTTAAATTCTTTTCTAAAATGAAAAATGGGATTATCAAAGAATTAAAATTTACATATAAAAAATAGAAAATTGCGATCTAATTGAGTAAAATGATAAGTATGCATTGTCTGGAGTATAAAAAAAATGACAGCACTAAATTTGGACACTTCTATGATTTATTGTGAATTTTTTAAATTTTTTCTCATTTTGGAAAAATGGGATCTTAAAGAATTAAAAATTATAGATAAAAAATAGAAAATTGCAATGTAATTGAGTAAAATAATATGTACGTAGTGTCTGAAGCCTCAAAAAAATGATCGCGCTAAAATTGGACTCTCCTATAATTTATTATTAATTGTTTGAATTATTTCCTAATATAGACAAATTAGAAATTATCAAAGAAATAAAAATAGCAAAATATTATTAAAAAATTGTGAATCACAATTTAACTAATTAAAATTAAAAATATCTATTTCTCGAGTCCAAATGAATTGGTTGCGCTAAATTTAGACACTCGTATGATTTATTATTAATTTTTTTAATTCCTTCTTAAAATGGAAAAAATTGGATTGTACAAGAATTAAAAATTACAGAATTATTCTTAATAGAATATTTTACTCTAACTTATTAAAATGAAATGTATGTATAGTCTGGAATCCAAAAAAATTNGAATTGGTTGCGCTAAATTTAGACACTCGTATGATTTATTATTAATTTTTTCAATTCTTTCTTAAAATGGAAAAAATTGGATTGTACAAGAATTAAAAATTACAGAATTATTCTTAATAGAATATTTTACTCTAACTTATTAAAATGAAATGTATGTATAGTCTGGAATCCAAAAAAATTTGCGGCTCTGTATTCAAAGTCTCCTACAATTTTTTTTAAAATTTTTCAAATTCCTTCCCTAAATGGGAAAATGGATTGTCAAAGAAATAAAAATAGCACAAAAATTATGATAAGAAAAAATGGAATCTAACTAATGAAAATAAAAATTAAGTAACACCTGGGGTCTAAATAAATTGGTCGTGCGAAAATTGGACTCCCCTAAGGTTTGTTATTAATTTTTTGAATTCTTTTCTAAAATGAGAAATGGGATTAAAAAAGAATTAAAATTTACAAATAAAAAATAGCAAATTGCAATCTAACTGAGTAAAATAATAAGTACGGATTGTCTGGAATGTAGAAAAATTGGCCGCAATAAATTTGGACTGTTCTATGATTTATTGTTAATATTTTAAATTTTTTCTCAATTTCTAAAAATGGGATTATCAAATAATCAAAAATTACAGATAAAAAATAGAAAATAGCAATGTAACTGAGTAAAATAATTTATACGTGGTGTCTGAAGCCTCAAAAAAATGGTCGCACTAAAATTGGACTCTCCTATAATTTATTATCAATTGTTTGAATTATTTCCTAATATAGAAAAATATTATTAAAAAATAGTGAATCACTATTTAACTAATTAAAATAAAAAATATTTATTTCTAGAGTCTGAATAAATTGGCTACGCTAAAATTAGACACTCGGATGATTTATTATTATTTTTTTCAATTCTTTCTTAAAATGGAAAAAATTGGATTGTACAAGAATTAAAAATTACAGAATTACTCTTAATAGAATATTTTACTCTAACTTATTTAAAAGAAAAGTACGTATTGTCTGGAATCCAAAAAAATTTGCGGCTCTGTATTCAAAGCCTCCTACAATTTTTTTTAATTTTTCAAATTCTTTCGCTAAATGGGAAAATGGATTGTCAAAGAAATAAAAATAGCACAAAAATTATGACAAAAATAAAAAATGCAATCTAACTAATGAAAATAAAAATTAAGTAACACCTGGGGTCTAAATAAATTGGTCGTGCGAAATTTGGACTCCCCTAAGTTTTATTATTAATTTTTTGAATTCTTTTCTAAAATGAAAAATGGGATTATCAAAGAATTAAAATTTACAGATAAAAAATAGAAAATTGTAATCCAACTGAGTAAAATAATATGTACGAATTGTCTGGAATGTTGAAAAATTGGCCGCAATAAATTTGGATTATTCTATGATTTATTGTTAATTTTTAATTTTTTTTCTCAATTTCTAAAAATGGGATTATCAAAGAATTACAAATTAGAGATGAAAAATAGAAAATTACAATGTAACTGAGTAAAATAAATTGTACGTAGTGTCTGAGGCCTCAAAAAAAATGGTAGCGCTAAAATTGGACTCTCCAATAATTTATTATTAATTTTTTGAATTATTTCCTAAAATAGAGAAATAGAAATTAAAAAAGAAGTAAAAATAGCAAAAAAATTATTAAAAAATAGAGAATTACAATTTAACTAATTAAAATAAGAAATATCTATTTCTCGAGTCCAAATAAATTGGATGCGCTAAATTTGGACTCTCCTATGATTTATTATTAACTTTTTCAATTCTTTCTTAAAATGGAAAAAATTGGATTGTCATAGAATTAAAAATTATAGAATTATTGTTAACAGAATATTTCAATCTAACTTATTAAAACGAAAAGTATGTATTGTCAGGAATCTAAAAAAATTTGCGGCACTGTATTCAAAGTCTCCAACGATTTGTTTTTTAATTTTTCAAATTCATTCCCTAAATGGGAAAGTGGATTGTCAAAGAAATAAAAATAGCACAAAAATTATTATAAAATTAAAAAATTCAATCTATCTAATTAAAATAAAAATTATGTAACGTCTGCGGTCTAAATAAATTGGTCGTTCAAAATTTAGACACCCCTATGGTTTTTTATTAATTTTTTGAATTCTTTTCTAAAATAAAAAATGGGATTATCAAAGAATTAAAATTTACAGATAAAAAACAGAAAATTGCAATACAACTGAGTAAAGTAATATGTACGGATTGTCTAGAATGTAGAAAAATGGGCCGCAATAAATTTGGACTATTCTACGATTTATTGTTAATTTTTTAAATTTTTTCTCATTTTGAAAAAATGGGATTCTCAAAGAATTAAAAATTACAGATAAAAAATAGAAAATTGCAATGTAACTAAGTAAATTAATTTGTACGTAGTGTCTGAAACCTCAAAAAAATGGTCACGCTAAAATTGGACACTCCTATAATTTATTATTAATTGTTTGAATTATTTCCTAAAATAGAGAAATAGAAATTATAAAAGAAATAAAAATAGCAAAAAAATTATTAAAAAATAGACAATTACAATTTAACTAATTAAAATAAGAAATATCTATTTCTCGAGTCTGAATAAATTGGCTGCGCTAAATTTAGACTCTCCTATGATTTATTATTAACTTTTTCAATTCTTTCTTAAAATGGAAAAAATTGGATTGTCATAGAATTAAAAATTATAGAATTATTGTTAATAGAATATTTCAGTCTAACTTATTAAAACGAAAAGTATGTATTGTCAGGAATCTAAAAAAATTTGCGGCACTGTATTCAAAGTCTCCAACGATTTGTTTTTTAATTTTTCAAATTCATTCCCTAAATGGGAAAGTGGATTGTCAAAGAAATAAAAATAGCACAAAAATTATTATAAAATTAAAAAATTCAATCTATCTAATTAAAATAAAAATTATGTAACGTCTGCGGTCTAAATAAATTGGTCGTTCAAAATTTAGACACCCCTATGGTTTTTTATTAATTTTTTGAATTCTTTTCTAAAATAAAAAATGGGATTATCAAAGAATTAAAATTTACAGATAAAAAACAGAAAATTGCAATACAACTGAGTAAAGTAATATGTACGGATTGTCTAGAATGTAGAAAAATGGGCCGCAATAAATTTGGACTATTCTACGATTTATTGTTAATTTTTTAAATTTTTTCTCATTTTGAAAAAATGGGATTCTCAAAGAATTAAAAATTACAGATAAAAAATAGAAAATTGCAATGTAACTAAGTAAATTAATTTGTACGTAGTGTCTGAAACCTCAAAAAAATGGTCACGCTAAAATTGGACACTCCTATAATTTATTATTAATTGTTTGAATTATTTCCTAAAATAGAGAAATAGAAATTATAAAAGAAATAAAAATAGCAAAAAAATTATTAAAAAATAGACAATTACAATTTAACTAATTAAAATAAGAAATATCTATTTCTCGAGTCTGAATAAATTGGCTGCGCTAAATTTAGACTCTCCTATGATTTATTATTAACTTTTTCAATTCTTTCTTAAAATGGAAAAAATTGGATTGTCATAGAATTAAAAATTATAGAATTATTGTTAATAGAATATTTCAGTCTAACTTATTAAAACGAAAAGTATGTATTGTCAGGAATCTAAAAAAATTTGCGGCACTGTATTCAAAGTCTCCAACGATTTGTTTTTTAATTTTTCAAATTCATTCCCTAAATGGGAAAGTGGATTGTCAAAGAAATAAAAATAGCACAAAAATTATTATAAAATTAAAAAATTCAATCTATCTAATTAAAATAAAAATTATGTAACGTCTGCGGTCTAAATAAATTGGTCGTTCAAAATTTAGACACCCCTATGGTTTTTTATTAATTTTTTGAATTCTTTTCTAAAATAAAAAATGGGATTATCAAAGAATTAAAATTTACAGATAAAAAACAGAAAATTGCAATACAACTGAGTAAAGTAATATGTACGGATTGTCTAGAATGTAGAAAAATGGGCCGCAATAAATTTGGACTATTCTACGATTTATTGTTAATTTTTTAAATTTGTTCTCATTTTGAAAAAATGGGATTCTCAAAGAATTAAAAATTACAGATAAAAAATAGAAAATCGCAATGTAACTGAGTAATATAATATGTAAGTAGTGTCTGAAGCCTCAAAAAAATGATCGCGCTAAAATTGGACTCTCCTATAATTTATTATTAATTGTTCGAATTATTTCCTAATAAAGAAAATTAGAAATTAACAAAGAAATAAAAATAGTGAAATATTATTAAAAAATAGTGAATCACAATTTAACTAATTAAAATAAAAAATATCTATTTCTCAACTAGGAATAAATTGGCTACGCTAAATTTAGACTCTCCTATGATTTATTATTAACTTTTTCAATTCTTTCTTAAAATGGAAAAAATTGGATTGTCATAGAATTAAAAATTATAGAATTATTGTTAATAGAATATTTCAGTCTAACTTATTAAAACGAAAAGTATGTATTGTCAGGAATCTAAAAAAATTTGCGGCACTGTATTCAAAGTCTCCAACGATTTGTTTTTTAATTTTTCAAATTCATTCCCTAAATGGGAAAGTGGATTGTCAAACAAATAAAAATAGCACAAAAATTATTATAAAATTAAAAAATTCAATCTATCTAATTAAAATTAAACTTAAGTAACGTCTGGGATCTAAATAAATTGGTCGTTCGAAATTTAGACACTCCTATGGTTTTTTATTAATTTTTTGAATTCTTTTCTAAAATAAAAAAATGGGATTATCAAAGAATTAAAATTTACAGATAAAAAACAGAAAATTGAGATCTAATTGAGTAAAACGATAAGTATGCATTTTCTGGAGTCTAAAAAAAATGGCCGCACTAAATTTGGACACTTCTATGATTTATTGTTAATTTTTTAAATTTTTTCTCATTTTGAAAAAATGGGATTCTCAAAGAATTAAAAATTATAGATAAAAAATAGAAAATTGCAATGTAACTGAGTAATTTATTATTAATTGTTCGAATTATTTCTTAATATAGAAAATTAGAAATTAACAAAGAAATAAAAATAGTGAAATATTATTAAAAAATAGTGAATCACAATTTAACTAATTAAAATAAAAAATATCTATTTCTCGAGTTCAAATAAATTGGCTGCGCTAAATTTAGACTCTCCTATGATTTATTATTAACATTTTCAATTCTTTCTTAAATAGGAAAAAAATTGGATTGTCATAGAATTAAAAATTACAGAATTATTGTTAATAGAATATTTTAGTCTAACTTATTAAAACGAAAAAGTACGTACTGTTAGGAATCCAAAACAATTTGCGGAACTGTATTCAAAGTCTCCAACGATTTATTTTTTAATTTTTCAAATTCTTTCCCTAAAGGGGAAAATGGATTGTCAAAGAAATAATAATAGCACAAAAATTATGATAAAAATAAAAAATGCAATCTAACTAATTAAAATAAAAATTAAGTAACACCTGGGGTCTAAATAAATTGCTCGTGCAAAATTTGGACTCCCCTAAGGTTNCTCGTGCGAAATTTGGTCTCCCCTAAGGTTTATTATTAATTTTTTGAATTCTTTTCTAAAATGAAAAATGAGATTATCAAAGAATTAAAATTTATTGATAAAAAATAGAAAATTGCAATCCAACTGAGTAAAGTAATATGTATGGATTGTCTAGAATGTAGAAAAATGGGCCGCAATATATTTGGACTATTCTATGATTTATTGTTAATTTTTTAAATTTTTTCTCAATTTCTAAAAATGGGATTATCAAAGAATTAAAAATTACAGATAAAAAATAGAAAATTGCAATGTAACTGAGTAAAATAATTTGTAGGTAGTGTCTGAAGCCTCAAAAAAATGGTCACGCTAAAATTGGACTCTCCTACAATTTATTATTAATTGTTCAAATTATTTCCTAATAAAGAAAATTAGAAATTAACAAAGAAATAAAAATAGTGAAATATTATTAGAAAATAGTGAATCACAATTTAACTAATTAAAATAAAAAATATCTATTTCTCAAGTCTGAATAAATTGGCTGTGCTAAATTTAGACTCTCCTATGTTTTATTATTAACTTTTTCAATTCTTTCTTAAAATGGAAAAAATTGGATTGTCATAGAATTAAAAATTATAGAATTATTGTTAATAGAATATTTCAGTCTAACTTATTAAAACGAAAAAGTACGTACTGTTAGGAATCCAAAACAATTTGCGGAACTGTATTCAAAGTCTCCAACGATTTATTTTTTAATTTTTCAAATTCTTTCCCTAAAGGGGAAAATGGATTGTCAAAGAAATAATAATAGCACAAAAATTATGATAAAAATAAAAAATGCAATCTAACTAATTAAAATAAAAATTAAGTAACACCTGGGGTCTAAATAAATTGCTCGTGCGAAATTTGGTCTCCCCTAAGGTTTATTATTAATTTTTTGAATTCTTTTCTAAAATGAAAAATGAGATTATCAAAGAATTAAAATTTATTGATAAAAAATAGAAAATTGCAATCCAACTGAGTAAAGTAATATGTATGGATTGTCTAGAATGTAGAAAAATGGGCCGCAATATATTTGGACTATTCTATGATTTATTGTTAATTTTTTAAATTTTTTCTCAATTTCTAAAAATGGGATTATCAAAGAATTAAAAATTACAGATAAAAAATAGAAAATTGCAATGTAACTGAGTAAAATAATTTGTAGGTAGTGTCTGAAGCCTCAAAAAAATGGTCACGCTAAAATTGGCCTCTCCTATAATTTATTATTAATTGTTCGAATTATTTCCTAATAAAGAAAATTAGAAATTAACAAAGAAATAAAAATAGTGAAATATTATTAAAAAATAGTGAATCACAATTTAACTAATTAAAATAAAAAATATCTATTTCTCGAGTCCGAATAAATTGGCTGCGCTAAATTTAGACTCTCCTATGATTTATTATTAACATTTTCAATTCCTTCTTAAAATGGAAAAAATTGGATTGTCATAGAATTAAAAATTACAGAATTATTGTTAATAGAATATTTCAGTCTAACTTATTAAAACGAAAAGTATGTATTGTTAGGAATCTAAAAAAATTTGCGGCACTGTATTCAAAGTCTCCAACGATTAATTTTTTAATTTTTCAAATTCATTCCCTAAATGGGAAAATGGATTGTCAAAGAAATAAAAATAGCACAAAAATTATTCTAAAATTAAAAAAATTCAATCTATCTAATTAAAATAAAAATTAAGTAATGTCTGGGGTTTAAATAAATTGGTCGTTCAAAATTTAGACTCCCCTATGGTTGTTTATTATTTTTTTGAATTCTTTTCTAAAATAAAAAATGGGATTATCAAAGAATTAAAATTTACAGATAAAAAACAGAAAATTGAGATCTAACTGAGTAAAACAATAAGTATGCATTTTCTGGAGTCTAAAAAAAATGGCCGCACTAAATTTTGACACTTCAATGATTTATTGTTAATTTTTTAAATTTTTTCTCATTTTGAAAAAATGGGATTCTCAAAGAATTAAAAATTACAGATAAAAAATAGAAAATTGCAATGTAACTAAGTAAATTAATTTGTACGTAGTGTCTGAAACCTCAAAAAAATGGTCACGCTAAAATTGGACACTCCTATAATTTATTATTAATTGTTTGAATTATTTCCTAAAATAGAGAAATAGAAATTATAAAAGAAATAAAAATAGCAAAAAAATTATTAAAAAATAGACAATTACAATTTAACTAATTAAAATAAGAAATATCTATTTCTCGAGTCTGAATAAATTGGCTGCGCTAAATTTAGACTCTCCTATGATTTATTATTAACTTTTTCAATTCTTTCTTAAAATGGAAAAAATTGGATTGTCATAGAATTAAAAATTATAGAATTATTGTTAATAGAATATTTCAGTCTAACTTATTAAAACGAAAAGTATGTGTTGTCAAGAATCTAAAAAAATTTGCGACACTGTATTCAAAGTCTCCAACGATTTATTTTTTCATTTTTCAAATTCATTCCCTAAATGGGAAAGTGGATTGTCAAAGAAATAAAAATAGCACAAAAATTATTATAAAATTAAAAAATTCAATCTATCTAATTAAAATAAAAATTAAGTAACGTCTGGGGTCTAAATAAATTGGTCGTTCGAAATTTAGACTCCCCTATGGTTTTTTATTAATTTTTTGAATTCTTTTCTAAAATAAAAAATGGGATTATCAAAGAATTAAAATTTACAGATAAAAAACAGAAAATTGCAATACAACTGAGTAAAGTAATATGTACGGATTGTCTAGAATGTAGAAAAATGGGCCGCAATAAATTTGGACTATTCTACGATTTATTGTTAATTTTTTAAATTTTTTCTCATTTTGAAAAAATGGGATTCTCAAAGAATTAAAAATTACAGATAAAAAATAGAAAATTGCAATGTAACTAAGTAAATTAATTTGTACGTAGTGTCTGAAACCTCAAAAAAATGGTCACGCTAAAATTGGACACTCCTATAATTTATTATTAATTGTTTGAATTATTTCCTAAAATAGAGAAATAGAAATTATAAAAGAAATAAAAATAGCAAAAAAATTATTAAAAAATAGACAATTACAATTTAACTAATTAAAATAAGAAATATCTATTTCTCGAGTCTGAATAAATTGGCTGCGCTAAATTTAGACTCTCCAATGATTTATTATTAACTTTTTCAATTCTTTCTTAAAATGGAAAAAATTGGATTGTCATAGAATTAAAAATTATAGAATTATTGTTAATAGAATATTTCAGTCTAACTTATTAAAACGAAAAGTATGTGTTGTCAAGAATCTAAAAAAATTTGCGACACTGTATTCAAAGTCTCCAACGATTTATTTTTTCATTTTTCAAATTCATTCCCTAAATGGGAAAGTGGATTGTCAAAGAAATAAAAATAGCACAAAAATTATTATAAAATTAAAAAATTCAATCTATCATATTAAAATAAAAATTAAGTAACGTTTGGGGTCTAAATAAATTGGTCGTTCGAAATTTAGACTCCCCTATGGTTTTTTATTAATTTTTTGAATTCTTTTCTAAAATAAAAAATGGGATTATCAAAGAATTAAAATTCATAGATAAAACATAGAAAATTGCAATCTAACTGAGTAAAAGTATAAGTATGCATTGTCTGGAGTCTAAAAAAAATGGCCGCCCTAAATTTGGACACTTCTGTGATTTATTGTTAATTTTCTAAATTTTTTCTCATTTTGGAAAAATGGGATTCTCAAAGTATTAAAAATTACAGATAAAAAATTGAAAATTGCAATTTAACTGAGTAAAATAATTTGTATGTAGTGTCTGAAGCCTAAAAAAAAGGTCACGCTAAAATTGGACACTCCTATAATTTATTATTAATTGTATGAATTATTTCCTAAATAGAGAAATAGAAATTATAAAAGAAATAAAAATAGCAAAAAAGTTATTAAAAAATAGAGAATTCCAATTTAACTAATTAAAATAAGAAATATCTATTTCTCGAGTCTGAATAAATTGGCTGCGCTAAATTTAGACTCTCCTATAATTTATTATTAAAATTTTCAATTCTTTCTTAAAATGGAAAAAATTGGATAGTCATAGAATTAAAAATTACAGAATTATTGTTAACAGAATATTTCAGTCTAAATTATTAAAACAAAAAGGAAGTAATGTCTGGAATCCAAAAAAATTTGCGGCTCGAAATTCAATGTCTCCTACGATTTTTTTTTAATTTTTTAAATTCTTTCCCTCAATGGGAAAATGGATTGTCAAAGAAATAAAAATAGCACAAAAATTATTATAAAATTGAAAAATGCAATCTAACTAATTAAAATAAAAATGAAGTAACACCTGGGGTCAACTTAAATTGGTCGTGCGAAATTTGGACTCCCCTAAGGTTTATTATTAATATTTTGAATTCTTTTCAAAAATGAAAAATGGGATTATCAAAGAATTAAAATTTACAGATAAAAAATAGAAAATTGTAATCCAACTGAGTAAAATAATATGTACGAATTGTCTGGAATGTTGAAAAATTGGCCGCAATAAATTTGGATTATTCTATGATTTATTGTTAATTTTTAAATTTTTTTCTCAATTTCTAAAAATGGGATTATCAAAGAATTAAAAATAATAGATAAAAAATTGAAAATTGCAATGTAACTGAGTAAAATAATTTGTACGTTGTGTCTGAAGCCTAAAAAAAATGGTCACCCTAAAATTGGACACTCTTATAATTTATTATTAATTGTATGAATTATTTCCTAAAATAGAGAAATAGAAATTATAAAAGAAATAAAAATAGCAAAAAAATTATTCAAAAATAGAGAATTCCAATTTAACTAATTAAAGTAATAAATATCTATTTCTCGAGTCTGAATAAATTGGATGCGCTAAATTTAGACTCTCCTATGATTTATTATTAACTTTTTCAATTCTTTCTTAAAATGGAAAAAATTGGATAGTCATAGAAATAGAATATTTCAGTCTAAATTATTAAAACGAAAAGTAAGTAATGTCTGGAATCCAAAAAAATTTGCGGCTCAGAATTCAAAGTCTCCTATGATTTTTTTTAATTTTTTAAATTCTTTCCCTCAATGGGAAAATGGATTGTCAAAGAAATAAAAATAGCACAAAAATTATTATAAAATTGAAAAATGCAATCTAACTAATTAAAATAAAAATGAAGTAACACCTGGGGTCAACTTAAATTGGTCGTGCGAAATTTGGACTCCCCTAAGGTTTATTATTAATATTTTGAATTCTTTTCAAAAATGAAAAATGGGATTATCAAAGAATTAAAATTTACAGATAAAAAATAGAAAATTGTAATCCAACTGAGTAAAATAATATGTACGAATTGTCTGGAATGTTGAAAAATTGGCCGCAATAAATTTGGATTATTCTATGATTTATTGTTAATTTTTAAATTTTTTTCTCAATTTCTAAAAATGGGATTATCAAAGAATTAAAAATTATAGATAAAAAATTGAAAATTGCAATGTAACTGAGTAAAATAATTTGTACGTTGTGTCTGAAGCCTAAAAAAAATGGTCACCCTAAAATTGGACACTCTTATAATTTATTATTAATTGTATGAATTATTTCCTAAAATAGAGAAATAGAAATTATAAAAGAAATAAAAATAGCAAAAAAATTATTCAAAAATAGAGAATTCCAATTTAACTAATTAAAGTAATAAATATCTATTTCTCGAGTCTGAATAAATTGGATGCGCTAAATTTAGACTCTCCTATGATTTATTATTAACTTTTTCAATTCTTTCTTAAAATGGAAAAAATTGGATAGTCATAGAAATAGAATATTTCAGTCTAAATTATTAAAACGAAAAGTAAGTAATGTCTGGAATCCAAAAAAATTTGCGGCTCAGAATTCAAAGTCTCCTACGATTTTTTTTAATTTTTTAAATTCTTTCCCTCAATGGGAAAATGGATTGTCAAAGAAATAAAAATAGCATAAAAATTATTATAAAATTGAAAAATGCAATCTAACTAAATAAAATAAAAATTAAGTAACACCTGGGGTCTACTTAAATTGGTCGTGCGAAATTTGGACTCCCCTAAGGTTTATTATTAATTTTTTGAATTCTTTTCAAAAATGAAAAATGGCATTATCAAAGAATTAGAATTTACGGATAAAAAATAGAAAATTGTAATCCAACTGAGTAAAATAATATGTACGAATTGTCTGGAATGTTGAAAAATTGGAAGCAATAAATTTGGACTATTCTATGATTTATTGTTAATTTTTTAATTTTTTTTTCAATTTCTAAAAGTGGGATTATCAAAGAATTAAAAATTACAGATAAGAAATTGAAAAATGCAATTTAACTGAGTAAAATAATTTGTATGTAGTGTCTGAAGCCTCAAAAAAATGGTCACGCTAAAATTGGACACTCCTATAATTTATTATTAATTGTATGAATTATTTCCTAAAATAGAGAAATAGAAATTATAAAAGAAATAAAAATAGCAAAAAAATTATTAAAAAATAGAGAATTCAAATTTAACTAATTAAAATAAGAAATATCTATTTCTCGAGTCTGAATAAATTGGCTGCGCTAAATTTAGACTCTCCTATGATTTATTATTAACTTTTTCAATTTTTTCTTAAAATGGAAAAAATTGGATAGTCATAGAATTAAAAATTACAGAATTATTGTTAATAGAATATTTCAGTCTAACTTATTAAAACGAAAAGTAAGTAATGTCTGGAATCCAAAAAAATTTGCGGCTCGGAATTCAAAGTCTCCTACAATTTTTTTTTAAATTTTTTGAATTCTTTCCCTCAATGGGAAAATGGATTGTCAAATAAATAAAAATAGCACAAAAATTATTATAAAATTGAAAAATGCAATCTAACTAATTAAAATAAAAATTAAGTAACACCTGGGGTCTACTTAAATTGGTCGTGCGAAATTTGGATTCCCCTAAGGTTTATTATTAATATTTTGAATTCTTTTCTAAAATGAAAAATGGGATTATTAAAGAATTCAAATTTACAGATAAAAAATAGAAAATTGAGATGTAACTGAGTAAAATAATAAGTATGTATTGTCTGGAGTCTAAAAAAATTGGCCGCACCAAATTTGGACTCTTCTATGATTTATTGTTAAGTTTTTAAATTGCTTCTCATTTTGGAAAAATGGGATTCTCAAAGAATTAAAAATTACAGATAAAAAATAGAGAATTGCAATGTAACTAAGTAAAATAATATGTACGTAGTGTCTGAATCCTCAAAAAAATGATCACGCTAAAATTGGACAATCTTATAATTTATTATTAATTGTTTGAATTATTTTGTAAAATAGAAAAAAATTATTAAAAAATAGAGAATCAAAATTTAACTAATTAAAATAAAAATATCTATTTTTGGAGTCTAAATAAATTGGATGCGATAAATTTAGACGCTCCTATGATTTATTATTAATTTTTTTAATTTTTCCTTAAAATGGAAAAAATTGGATTGTAAAAGAATTAAAAATTACAGAATTATTCTTAATAGAATATTTTACTCTAACTTATTAAAACGAAAAGTACGTACTGTCTGAAATCCAAACAAATTTGCGGCGCCGTATGCAAAGTCTTCTACGATTTTTTTTTTATTTTTTCAAATTCTTTCCCTAAATGGGAAAATGGATTGTCAAAGAATTAAAAATAGCACAAAAATTATTATAAAAATAAAAAATGCAATCTAACTAATTAAAATAAAAATCAAGTAACACCTGGGGTCTAAATAAATTGGTCGTGCAAAATTTAGACACCCCCCTAACGTTTATTATTAATTTTTTGAATTCTTTTCTAAAATGAAAAATGAGATTATCAAAGAATTCAAATTTACAGATAAAAAATAGAAAATTGCAATATAATAGAGTAAAATAATTATTACGGATTGTCTGGAATCTAGAAAAATTGGCCGCACTAAATTTGGACCCTTCAATGATTTCTCGTTAATTTTTAAAATTTTTTCTCAATTTCAAAAAATGGGATTATCAAAGAATTAAAAATTACAGATAAAAAATAGAAATTTGCAACGTGATTGAGTAAAATAATTTGTACGTAGTGTCTGAAGCCTCAAAAAAATGGTCGCGCTAAAATTGGACTCTCCTATAATTTATTATTAATTATTTGAATTATTTCCTAAAATAGAGAAATATAAATTAAAAAAAGATATAAAAATAGAAAAAATTATTAACAAATAGAGAATTACAATTTAACTAATTAAAATAAAAAATATCTATTTCTCGAGTCAGAATAAATTTGCTGCGGTAAATTTTGACTCTCGTATGATTTATTATTAACATTTTCAATTCTTTCTTAAATTGAAAAAAATTGGATTGTCAATGAATTACAAATGAGAGAATTATTGTTAATAGAACATTTCAGTCTAACTTATTAAAACAAAAAGTACGTATTGTTAGGAATCTAAAAAAATTTGCGGCACTGTATTCAAAGTCTCCAACAATTTATTTTTTAATTTTTCAAATTCATTCCCTAAATGGGAAAATGGATTGTCAAAGAAATAAAAATAGCACAAAAATTATTATAAAATTAAAAAATGCAATCTAACTAATTAAAATAAAAATTAATTAATGCTTGGGGTCAAAATAAATTGGTCGTGCAAAATTTTGACTCCCCTATGGTATATTATTAATTTTTTGAATTCTTTTATAAAATGAAAAATGGGATTATCAAAGAATTAAAATTTACACATAAAAAATAGAAAATTGTGATGTAACAGAGTAAAATAATAAGAATGTATTGTCTGGAGTCTAAAAAAATTGGCCGCACTAAATTTGGGCTCTTCTATGATTTATTGTTAATTTTTTAAATTGCTTCTCATTTTGGAAAAATGGGATTATAAAAGAATTAAAAAATACATATAAAAAATAGAGAATTGCAATGTAACTGAGTAAAATAATATGTACGTTGTGTCTGAATCCTCAAAAAAAATGATCACGCTAAAATTGTACTATCTTATAATTTATTATTAATTGTTTGAATTATTTCGTAAAATAGAAAAATAGAAATTATCAAATAAATAAAAATAGCAAAAAATTATTAAAAAATAGAGAATCCAAATTTAACTAATTAAAATAAAAAAATATCTATTTTTGGAGTCTAAATAAATTGGTTGCGGTAAATTTAGAGGCTCCTATGATTTATTATTAATTTTTTCTTAAAATGAAAAAAATTGGATTGTAAAAGAATTAAAAATTACAGAATTATTCTTAATAGAACATTTTACTCTAACTTATTAAAACGAAAAGTACGTACTGTCTGAAATCCAAAAAAATTTGCGGCGCCGTATTCAAAGTCTTCTACGATTTTTTTTAAAATTTTTCAAATTCTTTCCCTAAATGGGAAAATGGATTGTCAAAGAATTAAAAATAGCACAAAAATTATTATAAAAATAAAAAATGCAATCTAACTAATTAAAATAAAAATTAATTAACACCTGGGGTCTAAATAAATTGGTCGTGCAAAATTTAGACACCCCCCTAACGTTTATTATTAATTTTTTGAATTATTTTCTAAAATGAAAAATGAGATTATCAAAGAATTCAAATTTACAGATAAAAAATAGAAAATTGCAATATAATAGAGTAAAATAATAAGTACGGATTGTCTGGAATCTAGAAAAATTGGCCGCACTAAATTTGGACTCTTCTATGATTTCTCGTTAATTTTTAAAATTTTTTCTCAATTTGGAAAAATGGGATTATCAAAGAATTAAAAATTACAGATAAAAAATAGAAATTTGCAATGTGATTGAGTAAAATAATTTGTACGTAGTGTCTGAAGCCTCAAAAAAATGGTCGCGCTAAAATTGGGCTCTCCTATAATTTATTATTAATTGTTTGAATTATTTCCTAAAATAGAGAAATAGAAATTAAAAATAGATATAAAAATAGAAAAAAATTATTAACAAAGAGAGAATTACAATTTAACTAATTAAAATAAAAAATATCTATTTCTCGAGTCTGAATAAATTTGCTGCGATAAATTTAGACTCTCGTATGATTTATTATTAACTTTTTCAATTCTTTCTCAAAATGAAAAAAATTGGTTTGTCAACGAATTACAAATGATAGAATTATTGTTAATAGAACATTTCAGTCTAACTTATTAAAACAAAAAGTATGTATTGTCAGGATTCTAAAAAAATTTGCGACACTGTATTCAAAGTCTCCTATGATTTTTTTTTTAATTTTTTAAATTCAATCCCTAAAGGGGAAAATGGATTGTCAAAGAAATAAAAAAAGCACAAAAATTATTATAAAATTAAAAAATGCAATCTATCTAATTAAAATAAAAATTAAGTAACGCTTGAGGTCTAAATAAATTGGTCGTGCGAAATTTAGACTCCCCAATGGTTTATTATTAATGTTTTGAATTCCTTTCTAAAATGAAAAATGGGATTATCTAAGAATTAAAATTTACCAAAAAAAACAGAAAATTGCAATGTAACTAAGTAAAATAAGAAGTACGGAATGTCTGGAATATAGAAAAATTGGCCGCACTAAATTTGGACACTTCAATGATTTATTGTTAATTTTTTAAATTTTTTCTCAATTTTGAAAAATGGGATTGTCATAGAATTAAAAATTACAAATAAAAAATAGAAAATTGTAATGTAATTGAGTAAAATAATATGTACGTAGTGTCCGAAGCCTCAAAAAATGGTCGCGGTAAAATTGGACTATCCTATAATTTATTAATACTTGTTTGAATTATTTCCTAACATTGAGAAATAGAAATAATCAAAGAAATAAAAATAGAAAAAAATTGTTAAAAAATAGAGAATTACAATTTATCGAATTAAAATAAAAAATATCTACTTCTCGAGTCTGAATAAATTTGCTGCGGTAAATTTAGACACTCCAATGATTTATTATTAATTTTTTCAATTCTTTCCTAAAATAGAAAAAATTGGATTGTCAAAGAATTAAAAATTATAGAATTATTGTTCATAGAATATTTCAGTCTAAAAAATATTTGCGGCACTGTATTCAAGGTCTCCAATGATTTATTTTTTAATTTATCAAATTCTTTCCCTAAATGGGAAAATGGATTGTCAAAGAAAAAAAAAGCACAAAAATTATTATAAAAATAAAAAATGCAATCTAACTAATTAAAATAAAAATTAAGTAACGTCTGGGGTCTAAATAAATTGGTCGTGCAAAATTTAGACTCCCCTATGATTTATTGTTAATTTTTTGAATTCTTTTCTAAAATGAAAAATGGGATTATCAAAGAATTGAAATTTATAGATAAAAAATATAAAATTGCAATCTAACTGAGTAAAATAATAAGTACGGATTGTCTGGAATGTAGAAAAATTGGCCGCAATAAATTTGGACTATTCTATGATTTATTGTTAATTTTTTAAATTTTTTTCTCAATTTGGAAAAATGGGATTATGAAAGAATTAAAAATTACAGATAGCAAATAGAAAATTGCAATGTAACTGAGTAAAATAATTTGTATGTAGTGTCTGAATCCTCAAAAAAATGATCACGCTAAAATTGGACTCTCCTATAATTTATTATTAATTGTTTGAATCATTTTGTAAAATAGAAAAATAGAAATTATCAAAGAAATAAAAATAGCAAAAAATTATTAAAAAATAGAAAATCAAAATCTAACTAATTAAAATAAAAAATATCTATTTTTGGAGTCCGAATAAATTGCCTGCGCTAAATTTAGACACTCTTATGATTTATTATTAATTTTTTTAATTCTTTCTCAAAATCAAAAAAATTGGATTGTCAAAGAATTAAAAATTATTGAATTATTGTGAATACAATATTTCAGTCTAACTTATTAGAATAAAAAAAAACGTACTGTCTGCAGTCCAAAAAAATTTGCGGCGTTGTATTCAAAGTCTTCTACGATTTGTTTTTAATTTTTCAAATTTGTTCCCTAAATTGAAAAATGGATTTTGAAAGAAATAAAAATAGCACAAAAATTATTATAAAATTAAAAAATGCAATCTAACTAATTAAAATAAAAATTAAGTAACGCCTTGGGTCTAAATAAATTGGTCGCGCGAAATTTAGACTCCCCAATGGTTTATTATTAATTTTTTGAATTGGTGTCTAAAATAAAAAATGGAATTATCAAAGAATTAAATATTATAGATAAAAAATAGAAAATTACAATCTAACTAAGTAAAATAATAAATACGTATTGTCTAGAAAAAAATTGGCCGCACTAAATTTGGACTCTTCTACGATTTATTGTTAATTTTTCAAATTTTTTCTCAAATTGGCAAAATGAGATTATCAAAGAATTAAAATTTACAGATATAAAAAAGAAACTTGCAATCTAACTGACTAAAATAATATGTACGTACTGTCTGAAGCCTAAAAAAATTCATCGCTCTAAATTTGGACTCTTTTATAATTTATTATTAAATGTTTGAATTATTTCCTAAAATAAAAAATTAGAAATTACCAATGAAATAAAAATTGCAAAAAATTATTAAAAAATGGAGAATTACAATTTAACTAATTAAAATAAAAAATATCTATTGTCTGGAGTCTTAAAAAATTGGCTGCGCTAAATTAAGACACTCCTATGATGTATTATTAATTTTTTTAAATCTTTCTTAAAATCAAAAAAATTGGATTGTCAAAGAATTAAAAATTATAGAAATTATTGTGAATACAATATTTTAGTCTAACTTATTAGAATAAAAAAAAAACGTACTGTCTGGAATCCAAAAAAATTTCTGGCTCTGTATTCAAACTCTCCTACGATTTGTTTTTAATTTTTCAAATTCATTCCCTAAATTGAAAAATGGTTTTTCAAAGAAATAAAAATAGCACAAAAATTATAAAAAAATTAAAAAATTCAATCTAAATAATTAAAATAAAAATTAAGTAATGCCTGGGGTCTAAATAGACTGGTTGTGCGAAATTTAAACTCCCCTATGGTTTATTATTAATTTTTTGAATTATTGTCTCAAATGAAAAATGGGATTATCAAAGAATTAAAAATTAGAGATAAAAAATAGAAAATTGCAATCTAACTGAGTAAAATAATAAGTACGTATTGTGTGGAGTCTAAAAAAATTGGCCGTACTAAATTTGGTCACTACTAGGATTTATTGTTAATTTTTCAAATTTTTTCTCTAATTGGAAAAATGGGATTATCAAAGAATAAAAAATTACAAATATAAAAAAGAAAATTGCAATATAACTGAGTGAAATAATATGTACGGATTGTCTGAAGCCTAAAACAATTGGTTGCGCTAAATGTGGACTCACATATAATTTATTATTAATTGTTTGAATTATTTTTGTAAATAGAAAAATGGAAATTATTAAAAAATAGAGAATTACAATTTAAATAATTAAAATAAAAAATATCTATTTCCGGAGTCTGAATAAATTGTCTGCGCTAAATTTAGACACTCCTTTGATTTATTATTAATTTTTTCAATTCCATCTTAAAATGGAAAAAAATTGGATTGTCAAAGAATTAAAAATTATAGAATTATTGTTAATAGAATATTTTAGTCTAACTTATTAAAAGAAAAAGTACGTACTCTCTGAAATCAAAAAAAAATTGCGGCGCTGAATTCAAACTCTCTTACGATTCTTTATCAGTTTTTCAAATTCTTTCCAGAAATGGAAAATTGGATTATCAAAGAAATAAAAATAGCACAAAAATTGTTATAAAATTAAAAAATGCAATCTAACTAATTATAATAAAAATTAAGTAATGCCTGGGGTCTAAATAGATTGGTCGTGTGAAATTTAGATTCCCCTATGGTTTATTATTAATTTTTGGAATTCTTGTCCAAAATGAAAAATGAGATTTTTAAAGAATTAAAAATTACAAATAAAAAATAGAAAATTGCAATCTAATTGAGTGAAATAATAAGTACGTATTGTCTGGAGTCTAAATAAATTTGTCGCACTAAATTTGGGCTCTTCTATGATTTATTGTTAATTTTTCAAATTGTTTCTAAAATTGGAAAAATGGTATTATCAAACAATTAAAAATTACAGATATAAAAAAGAAAATTGCAATCTAACTCAGTAAAATAATATGTACGTAGTGTCTCTAGCCTAAAAAAATTGGTCGCGCTAAATTTGGACTCACCTACAATTTATTATTAATTTTTTGAATTATTTTCTTTAATAGAAAAGTAGGAATTATCAATGAAATTAAAATAGAAAAAAATTATTAAAAAATAGAGAATTACAATTTAACTAATTGAAATAAAAAATATATATTTCTGGAGTCTGAATAAATTGGCTGAGCTAAATTTAGACACTCCTATGATTTATTATTAATTTTTTTAATTCCTTCTTAAAATCAAAAAAATTGGATTTTCAAAGAATTAAAAATTATAGAATTATTGTGAATAGAATATTTCAGTCTAACTTATTAGAATAAAAAAAAAGTACTGTCTGCAGTCCAAAACAATTTGCAGCGCTGTATTCAAACTCTCCTACGATTTGTTTTTAATTTTTCAAATTAGTTCCCTAAATTGAAAAATGGATTGTCAAAGAAAAATAAATAGCACAAAAATTATTATAAAATTAAAAAATGCAATCTAACTAATTAAAATAAAAATTAAGTAACGCCTGAGGTCTAAATAAATTGGTCGTGCGAAATTTAGACACCCCTATGGTTTATTATTAATTTTTTTAATTCTTTTGTAAAATGAAAAATGAGATTATCAAAGTATTAAAAATTACAGAGAAAAAATAGAAAATTGAAATCTGACAAAGTAAAAAAATAAGTAGGTATTGTCTGGAGTCTTAAAAAATTGGCCGCCCTAATTTATTATTAATTGTTTGAATTATTTCCTTAAATAGAAAAAAGGAAATTATCAAACAAATAAAAATAGCAAAAATTTATTAGAAAATTGAGAATTACAATTTAACTAATTAAAATAAAAAATATCTATTTCTGGAGTTTGAATAAATTGGATGCGCTAAATTTAGACACTCCTATGATTTATTATTAATTTTTTTTAATTCTTTCTTAAAATCAAAAAAATTGGATTGTCAAGGAATTAAAAATTATAGAATTATTGTTAATTGAATAATTCAGTCTAACTTATTAGAATAAAAAAAACGTACTATTTGGAATCCAAAAAAAATTGCAGCGCAGTATTCAAACTCTCCTACGATTTGTTTTTAATTTTTCAAATTCGTTTCCTAAACTGAAAAATGGATTGTGAAAGAAATAAAAATAACACAAAAATTATTATAAAATTAAAAAATGCAATCTAAGTAATTAAAATAAAAATTAAGTAACGCCTTGGGTCTAAATAAATTGGTCGCGCGAAATTTAGACTCCTCTATGGTTTATTATTAATTTTTTGAATTCTTCTCTAAACTAAAAAGGGGATTATCAAAGAATTAAAAATTATAGATAAAAAATAGAAAATTGCAATCTAACTGAGTAAAATAATAAGTTCATATTGTCTGGAGTCCGAAACAATTGGCCGCACTAATTTATTATTAATTGTTTGAATTATTTCCTTAAGTAGAAAAAAACAAATTATCAAAGAAATAAAAATAGAAAAAAATTATTACAAAATAGAGAATTACAATTTAACAAATTAAAATGAAAAAAAATCTATTTTCGGAGTCTGAATAAATTGGCTGCATTAAATTTAGACACCCCGATGATTTATTATTAATTTTTTCAACTCTTTCTAAAACAGGAGAAAATTGGATTGTCAAAGAATTAAAAATTATAGGATTATTGTTAATACAATATTTCTGTCTAACTTATTAAAAGAAAAAGTACGTACTGTCTGGAATCCAAAAAAAATTGCGGTGCTGAATTCAAAGTCTCCTACGATTTTTTTATTAATTTTTTAAATTCTTTCTAGAAATGGAAAATTGGATTATCAAAGAAAAAAAAATAGCACAAAAATTATTATAAAATTAAAACATGCAATCTAACTAATTAAAATAAAAATTAAGTAATGCCTGGGGTCTAAATAGATTGGTCTTGCGAAATTTAGACTCCCCTATGGTTTATTATTAACTTTTTGAATTCTTGTCTAAAATGAAAAATGGGATTATCAAAGAATTAAAAATTACAGATAAAAAATAGAAAATTGCAATGTAACTGAGTAAAATAATATGTACGTATTGTCTGAAGTCTCAAAAAAATGGTTGCGCTAAATTTGGACTCTCCTATAATTTATTATTAATTGTTTGAAATATTTCCAAAAATAGAAAAATAAAAAATGTCAAAGAATTAAAAATAGCAAGAAATTATTAGGAAATAGAGAATTATAATTTAACTAATTAAAATAAAAAAATATCTATTGTTTGGAGTCTGAATAAATTGGCGGCGCTAAATTTAGACACTCATATGATTTATTTTTAATTTTTTCAATTCTTTCTTAAAGTGGAAAAAATAGGATTGTCAAAGAATTAAAAATTATAGAATTATTGTTAATAGAATATTCCAATCTAACTTATTAAAACAAAATGTACGTACTGTCTAAAATCCAACAAAAATTGTGGCACTAAATTTAAATTCTCCTACAATTTTTTTATTAATTTTTCAAATTCTTTCCAGAAATGGAAAATTGGGTTATCAAAGAAATAAAAATAGCACAAAAATTATTATAAAATTAAAAAATTCAATCTAACTAATTAAAATAAAAATTAAGTAATGCCTAGGGTCTAAATAGATTGGTCCTGTGAATTTTAGACTCCCCTATGGTTTATTATTACTTTTTGGAATTCTTTTCTAAAATGAAAAATGGGATTATCAAAGAATTAAAAATTACAGATAAAAAATAGAAAATTGCAATCTAACTGAGTAAAATAATATGTACGTATTGTCTAGAGTCTAAATAAATTGGCCGCACTAAATTTGGACTCTTCTATGATTTATTGTTAATTTTTTAAATTTTTTCTCAAATTGGAAAAATGGTATTATCAAAGAATTTAAAATTACAGATATAAAAAATAAAATTGCAGTCTAACTCAGCAAAATAATGTGTATGTATTATCTGAGGCCTAAAAAAATTGGTCGCGCTAAATTTGTACTCACCTACAATTTATTATTAATTGTTTGAATTATTTCCTTCAATAAAAAAATATGAAATTATCAAAGAAATTGAAATAGAAAAATATTATTAAAAAATAGAGAATTACAATTTAACTAATTAAAATAAAAAATATCTATTGTCTGGAGTATGAATAAATTGGCCGCGCTAAATTTAGACACTCCTATGATTTATTATTATTTTTTAAAATTCTTTCTTAAAGTGGAAAAAATTAGATTGTCAAAGAATTAAAAATTGTAGAATTTTTGTTAATAGAATATTTCAGTCTAACTTATTAAAAGAAAAAGTACGTACTCTCTGAAATCCAAAAAAATTTGTGGCGCTGTATTCAAAGTCTGCTACGATTTTGTTTTTTAATTTTTCAAATTCTTTCTCAAAATGGAAAAATGTATTGTCAAAGAAAAAAAATAGCACAAAAATTATTATAAAAATTGAAAAATGCAATCTAACAAATGAAAATAAAAATTAAGTAACGCCTAGGGTCTAAATAAATTGGTCGTGCAAAATTTAGACACCCCTTTGATTTATTATTAATTTTTTTAATTCTTTTGTAAAATGAAAGTTGAGATTATCAAAGTTTTAAAAATTATAGAGAAAAAATAGAAAATTGCAATCTAACAGAGTGAAAAAATAAGTACGTATTGTCTAGAGTCTAAAAAAAGTGGCCGCACTAATTTTGGACTCTTCTATGATTTGTTGTTAATTTTTCAAATTTTTTCTCAAATTGGAAAATTGGGATTATCACAGAATTAAAAATTATAGATAAAAAATAGAAAATTACAATCTAACTGTGTAAAATAATATGTACGTATTGTTTGGAGTCTAAATAAATTGGCCGCACTAAATTTGGACGCTTCTACGATTTATTGTTAATTTTTCAAATTCTTTCTCAAATTGGAAAAATGGGATTATCAATGAATTAAAAATTATAGATATAAAAAAGAAACTTGCAATCTAATTGAGTAAAATAATATGTACGTACTGTTTGAAGCCTAAAAAAATTGGTCGCGCTAAATTTGGACTCTTCTATAATTTATTATTAATTGCTTAAATTATTTCCTAAAATAGAAAAATAGAAATTATCAAAGAAATAAAAATAGTAAACAATTATTAAAAAATATAGAATTACAATTTAACTAATTAAAATAAAAAATATCTTTTTCTGGAGTCTGAATAAATTTGATGCACTAAATTTTGACACTCTTATGATTTATTATTAAAATTTTCAATTCTTTCTTAAAATGGAAAAAAATGGACTATCAAAGAATTAAAAATTATAGAATTATGGTTAAAAGAATATTTCAGTCTAACTTGTTAGAATAAAAAAAAAACGTACTATCTGGAATCCAAAAAAATTTGCGACGCTATATTCAAACTCTCCTACAATTTGTTTTCAATTTTTCAAATTCGTTCCCTAAATGGAAAAATGGATTGTCAAAGAAATAAAAATAGCACAAAAATTAATATAAAATTAAAAAATGCAATCTAACTAATTAAAATAAAATTTAAGTTATGCCTTGAGTCTAAATAAATTGGTCGCGCGAAATTTAGACTCCCCTATGGTTCATTATAAATTTTTTGAATTGTTGTCTAAAATGAAAAATGGGATTATCAGAGAATTAAAAATTACCTATAAAAAATAGAAAATTGCAATCTAACTGAGTAAAATAATAAGTACGTATTGTCTGGTGTTTGAAAAATTTGGCCGCACTAAATTTAGACTCTTCTATGATTTATTGTTAATTTTTCAATTTTTTTTTCAAATTGGAAAAATGGGATTTTGAAAGAATTAAAAATTACAGATAAAAAATAGAAAATTGCAATGTAACTGAGTAAAATAATATGTAGGTATTGTCTGATGCCTCAAAAATATGGTCGCGCTAAATTTGGACTCTGCTATAATTTATTATTAATTGTTTGAATTATTTCCTAAAATTAAAAATAAAAATTATCAAAGAAATAAAAGTAGCAAAAAATTATTAAAAAAATAGAGAATTACAATTTAACTAATTAAAATAAAAAATATCTATTGTCTAGTGTCCGAATAAATTGGGTGCGCTAAATTTAGACACTCATATGATTTATTATTATTTTTTTTAATTCTTCCTTAAAATGGAGAAAATGGGATTGTCAAAGAATTAGAAATTATAGAATTATTGTTAATAGAATATTGCAGTCTAAATTTGTTAAAATAAAAAGTACGTACTATCTGAAATCCAAAAAAAATTGCGACGCTGAATTCAAACTCTCATTCGATTTTTTATTAATTTTTCAAATTCTTTCTAGAAAATGAAAAATTGGATTATCAAGGATATAAAAATAGCACAAAAATTATTATAAAATTTGAAAATAGAATCTAAAAAATTAAAATAAAAATTGAGTAACGACTAGGGTCTAAATAAATTGGTCGTACGAAATGTAGACTCCCCTATGGTTTATTATTAATTTTTTGATCTTTTGTCTAAAATAAAAACTGGGATTATCAAAGAATTAAAAATTACGGATAAAAAATAGAAAATTGCAATCTAACTGAGTAAAATAATATGTACTTATTATCTGGAGTCTAAAAATATTGGGCGCACTAAATTTGTACGCTTCTATGATTTATTGTTAATTTTTCAAATTTTTTGTCAAATGGGAAAAATGGGATTATCAAAGAATTAAAAATTCTAGATAAAAAATCAAAACTTGCAATCTAATTGAGTAAAATAATATGCACGTATTGCCTGAAGCCTAAAAAAATTCATCACGCTAAATTTGGACTCTCGTATAATTTATTATTAATTGTTTGAATTATTTCCTACAATAGAAAAGTAGAAATTATAAAAGAAATGAAATTAGCAAAAAAAATGAAAGAATAGGTAATTACAACTTAAAAATTAAAAAAATAAATATCTATTTATGGAATCGGAATAAATTGGCCGCACTAAATTTGGACTCTTCTATGATTTATTGTTAATTTTTCAAATTTTTTGTCAAATGGGAAAAATGGGATTATCAAAGAATTAAAAATTCTAGATAAAAAATCAAAACTTGCAATCTAATTGAGTAAAATAATATGCACGTATTGTCTGAAGCCTAAAAAAATTCATCACGCTAAATTTGGACTCTCGTATAATTTATTATTAATTGTTTGAATTATTTCCTACAATAGAAAAGTAGAAATTATAAAAGAAATGAAATTAGCAAAAAAAATGAAAGAATAGGTAATTACAACTTAAAAATTAAAAAAATAAATATCTATTTATGGAATCGGAATAAATTGGCCGCACTAAATTTGGACTCTTCTATGATTTATTGTTAATTTTTCAAATTTTCTCTCAAATTGGAAAAATAGGATTTTGAAAGAATTAGAAATTACAGATAAAAAATAGAAAATTGCAATGTAACTGAGTAAAAAAATATGTAGGTATTGCCTGATGCCTCAAAAAATGGGTCGCGCTAAATTTGGACCCCTGGATAATTTATTATTAATTGCTTGAATTATTTTGAAAAATTGAAAAATAAGAATTATCAAAGAAATAAAAGTAGCAAAAAATTATTAAAAAATAAGAAATTAAAATTTAACTAATTAAAATAACAAATATCTATTGTCTAGAGTCCGAATAAATTGGGTGCGCTAAATTTAGACACTCATATGATTTTCAATTCTTTCTTAAAATGGAGAAAATGGGATTGTCAAAGAATTAGAAATTATAGAATTATTGTTAATAGAGATATTCTAGTCGAACTTATTAAAATAAAAAGTACGTACTGTCTGAAATCCAAAAAAATTGCGGCGCTGAATTCAAACTCTCCTTTGATTTTTTATTAATTTTTCAAATTCCTTACAAAAATGGAAAATTGGATTGTCAAGGAAATAAAAATAGCACCAAAATTATTATAAAATTAAAAATTACAATCTAACTAATAAAAGTAAAAATTAAGTAACGCATAGGGTCTAAATAAATTGATCGTGCGAAATTTAGACTCCCCTATGGTTTATTATTAATTTTTGTAATTCTTGTCCAAAATGAAAAATGGGATTATCAAAGAATTAAAAATTACAGATAAAAAATAGGAAATTGCAATCTAATTGAGTAAAATAATAAGTACGTATTGTCTGGAGTATAAATAAATTGGCCGCACTAAATTTGGACTCTCCTATAATTTATTATTAATTGCTTAAATTATTTCCTAAAATAGAAAAATAGAAATTATCAAAGAAATAAAAAGAGTAAAAAATTATTAAAAAATAGATAATTACAATTTAACTAATTGAAATTAAAAATATCTATTTCTGGAGTCTGAATAAATTGCCTGCGCTAAATTTTGACACTCTTGTGATTTATTATTAATTTTTTCAATTCTTTCTTAAAATGGAAAAAATTGTACTGTCAAAGAATTAAAAATTATAGAATTATTCTTAAAACAATATTTCAGTCTAACTTGTTAGAATAAAAAAAAACGTACAGNCGCTGATTCAAACTCTCATATGATTTATTATTAATTTTTTTACTTTTTACCTAAAATAAAAAAAAAAAAAAGGATTATCAAAGCATTAAAAATTAGACAAAAATTATAAAAAAAAATATAGCAAACTAAAATGAAACTTATTAAAATAAAATGTACAGATTGTTTAGAGTCTAAAAATACTGGTGGCACCGAATTTGGACGCTGCAATGATTTATTATTAATTTTTAAATTTTTTTCCTAAAATAGAAAAAATGGATTAACCAAGAATTAAAAATTCCACAAAAGTTATTATAAAATATAAAAATTGCAATATAAATATTAAAATAAAATTTAAGTATTGTCTGGAGTCCAAAAAAATTGGCAGCACTGAATTTGGACTTTCCAATGATTTATTACTAATTTTTCAAATTCTTTCCTACAATAGAAAATTTGAATTAGGAAAAATTTTAAAATGGCCAAACAATTATTACAAAATAGAAAATTGCAATCTAACATATTCAAATAAAATGTACAAAAAGCTAAGTTCGAACTCTGCTGTGATTTCTTATTAATTTTTCAAATTTTTTCCTAAAATAGAAAAAAAAGGATTATCAAAGAGGGTAAAAATTACACAAAAATTATTGAAAAATAGAAAATTACAATGTAACTTATTAAAATAAAATGTACGTATTGTTTGGAGTCCTAAACAAATGGGCGCATTGAATTTGGACTATGCTATGATTTATTACTAATTTTTCAAATTATTTAGACAAATAAAAAAATTAATTATCAAAGTATTAAAAATTGCACAAAAATTATTAAAAAAATAAAATTGCAATCTAGCTTATTAAAATAAAATGTAAGCATTGTCTNAATTTTCTCTCAAATTGGAAAAATAGGATTTTGAAAGAATTAGAAGTTACAGATAAAAAATAGAAAATTGCAATGTAAAAGAGTAAAAAAATATGTAGGTATTGCCTGATGCCTCAAAAAATGGGTCGCGCTAAATTTGGACTCCTCTATAATTTATTATTAATTGCTTGAATTATTTTGTAAAATTGAAAAATAAAAATTATCAAAGAAATAAAAGTAGCAAAAAATTATTAAAAAATAAGGAATTAAAATTTAACTAATTGAAATTACAAATATCTATTGTCTAGAGTCCGAATAAATTGGGTGCGCTAAATTTAGACACTCATATGATTTATTATTAATTTTTTCAATTCTTTCTTAAAATGGAGAAAATGGGATTGTCAAAGAATTAGAAATTATGGAATTATTGTTAATAGAGATATTCCAGTCTAACTTATTAAAATAAAAAGTACGTATTGTCTGAAATCCAAAAAAAATTGAGGCGCTGAATTCAAACTCTCCTTTGATTTTTTTATTAATTTTTCAAATTCTTTCCAGAAAATGGAAAATTGGATTATCAAGGATATAAAAATAGCAAAAAAAATATTATAAAATTTGAAAACGGAATCTAACAAATTAAAATAAAAATTGAGTAACGACTAGGGTCTAAATAAATTGGTCGTACGAAATTTAGACTCCCCTATGGTTTATTATAAATTTTTTGAATTTTTGTCTAAAATGAAAAGTGGGATTATCAAAGAATAAAAAATCATAGATAAAAAATATAAAATTGCAATCTAATTGAGTAAAATAATAAGTACTTATTATCTGGAGTCTAAAAATACTGGGCGCACTAAATTTGTATGCTTCTATGATTTATTGTTAATTTTTCAAACTTTTTCTAAAATTGGAAAAATGGGATTATCAAAGAATTAAAAATTACAGATAAAAAATTGAAACTTGCAATCTAATTGAGTAAAATAAAATGCACGTACTGTTTGAAGCCTAAAAAAATTTGTCGCGCTAAATTTGGACTCTCGTATAATTTATTATTAATTTTTTGAATTATTTCCTAAAATAGAAAAGTAGAAATTATTAACGAAATAAAAATTGCAAAAAAACATTAAAAAATAGGGAATTACAATTTAAAAAATAAAAAAATAAAAATCTATTTCTCGAGTCTGAATAAATTGGGTTTGCTAAATTTAGACACTCCTATGATTTATTATTAATTTTTTGAATTCTTTCTTAAAATGGAAAAAATTGGATTGTCAAAGATTTAAAAATTGTAGAATTATTGTTAATAGAATATTTCAGTCTAACTTATTAAAATAAAAAGTACGTACTGTCAGAAATCCAAAACAAATTGCGGCGCTAAATTTAAACACTTATACGATTTTTTATTAATTTTTCAAATTCCTTCCAGAAATGGAAAATTGGATTGTCAAAGAAATAAAAATAGCACAAAAATTATTATAAAATTAGAAATTGCAATATAACTAATTAAAGTAAAAATTAAGTAACGCATGGGGACTAAATAAATTGTTCGTGCGAAATTTAGACTCCCCTATGGTTTATTATTAATTTTTAGAATTCTTGTCAAAAATGAAACATAGAATTATCAAAGAATTTAAAATTATAGATAAAAAATAGAAAATTGCAATCTAATTGAGTAAAATAGAAAGTACGTATTCTCTGGAGTTTAAATAAATTGGCCGCACCAAATTTGGTCTCTTCTACGATTTATTGTTAATTTCTTAAATTTTTTCTCAAATTGGAAAAATGGGATTACCAATGAATTAAAAATTACAGATATAAAATGGAAACTTGCAATCTAATTGAGTAAAATAATATTTACGTACTGTTTGAAGCCTAAAAAAATTGGTCGCGCTAAATTTGGACTCTTCTATAATTTATTATTAATTGCTTAAATTATTTCCTAAAATAGAAAAATAGAAATTATCAAAGAAATAAAAATAGTAAACAATTATTAAAAAATATAGAATTACAATTTAACTAATTAAAATAAAAAATATCTTTTTCTGGAGTCTGAATAAATTTGATGCACTAAATTTTGACACTCTTAGGATTTATTATTAAAATTTTCAATTCTTTCTTAAAATGGAAAAAAATGGACTATCAAANTTTTGACACTCCAAGGATTTATTATTAATTTTTTCAATTCTGTCTTAAAATTGAAAAAATTGGACTGTCAAAGAATTAAAAATTATAGAATTATAGTTAAAGGAATATTTTAGCCTAACTTGTTAGAATAAAAAAAAACGTACTGTCTGGAATCCAAAAAAATTTGCGACGCTCTATTCAAACTCTCCTACAATTTGTTTTCAATTTTTAAAATTCGTTCCCTAAATGGAAAAATGGATTTCCAAAGAAATAAAAATAGCACAAAAATTATTATAAAATTTAAAAATGCAATCTAACTAATTAAAATAAAAATTAAGTTACGCCTTGAGTCTAAATAAATTNTAAAAAAATTCGTCGCTCTAAATTTGGACTCTCGTATAATTTATTATTAATTTTTTTCAATTATTTCCTAAAATAGAAACATTGAAATTATAAAAGAAATAAAAATTGCAAAAAAAAATAAAAAAATAGGGAATTACAATTTAAAAAATAAAAAAAAAAATCTATTTCTGGAGTTTGAATAAATTGGGTGCGCTAAATTTAGACACTCCTATGATTTATTATTAATTTTTTGAATTCTTTCTTAAAGTAGAAAAAATTGGATTGTCAAAGATTTAAAAATTGTAGAATTACTGTTAATAGAATATTTCAGTATAACTTATTAAAAGAAAAAGTACGTACTGTCTGAAATCCAAAACAAATTGCAGCGCAGAATTTAAACCCTCCTACGATTTTTTATTAATTTTTCAAATTCCTTCCAGAAATGGAAAATTGGATTGTCAAAGAAATAAAAATAGCACAAAAATTATTATAAAATTAGAAATTGCAATATAACTAATTAAAGTAAAAATTAAGTAACGCATGGGGTCTAACTAAATTGGTCGTGCGAAATTTAGACTCCCCTATGGTTTATTATAAATTTTTAGAATTCTTGTCAAAAATGAAACATAGAATTATCAATGAATTAAAAATTATAGATAAAAAATAGAAAATTGCAATCTAATTGAGTAAAATAATAAGTACGTATTGTCTGGAGTTTAAATAAATTGGCCTCACCAAATTTGGACTCTTCTACGATTTATTGTTAATTTTTAAAATTTTTTCTCAAATTGGAAAAATGGGATTATCAATGAATTAAAAATTACAGATATAAAAAGGAAACTTGCAATCGAATTGAGTAAAATAATATTTACACACTGTCTGAAGCCTAAAAAAATTGGTCGCGCTAAATTTGGACTCTTCTATAATTTATTATTAATTGCTTAATATATTTCCTAAAATAGAAACATAGAAATTATCAAAGAATTAAAAATAGTAACAAATTATTAAAAAATAGAGAATTACAATAAAACTAATTAAAATAAAAAATATCTATTTCTGGAGTCCGAATGAATTGGCTGCGCTAAATTTTGACACTCCAATGATTTATTATTAATTTTTTCAATTCTTTCTTAAAATGGAAAAAATTGAACTGTCAAAGAATTAAAAATTATAGAATTATTGTTAAAGGAATATTTTAGTCTAACTTGTTAGAATAAAAAAAAACCACTGTCTGGAATCCAAAAAAATTTGCGACGCTATATTCAAACTCTCCTACAATTTGTTTTCAATTTTTAAAATTCGTTCCCTAAATGGAAAAATGGATTGCCAAAGAAATAAAAATAGCACAAAAATTATTATAAAATTTAAAAATGCAATCTAACTAATTAAAATAAAAATTAAGTTACGCCTTGAGTCTAAATAAATTGGTCGCCCGAAATTTAGACTCCCCTTTGGTTTATTATAAATTTTTTGAATTGTTGTCTAAACTGAAAAATGGGATTATCAGAGAATTAAAAATTATCGATAAAAAATAGAAAATTGCAATCAAACTGAGTAAAATAATAAGTACGCATTGTCTGGTGTCTGAAAAATTTGGCCGCACTAAATTTGGACTCTTCTATGATTTATTGTTAATTTTTTAAATTTTCACTCAAATTGGAAAAATGGGATTTTGAAAGAATTAGAAATTACAGATAAAAAATAGAAAATTGCAATGTAACTGAGTAAAATAATATGTAGGTATTGCCTGATGCCTCAAAAAATGGGTAGCGCTAAATTTGGACTCCTCTACAATTTATTATTACTTGCTTTAATTATTTCCTAAAATTGAAAAATAAAAATTATCAAAGAAATAAAAGTAGCAAAAAATTATTAAAAAATAGAGAATTGAAATTTAACTAATTAAAATAACAAATATCTATTGTCTAGAGTCCGAATAAATTGGGTGCGCTAAATTTAGACACACATATGATTTATTATTAATTTTTTCAATTCTTTCTTAAAATTGAGAAAATGGGATTGTCAAAGAATTAGAAATTATAAAATTATTGTTAATAGAATATTCCAGTCTAACTAATTAAAATAAAAAGTACGTACTGTCTGAAATCAAAAAATAATTGCAGCACTGAATTCATACGCTCCTTTGATTTTTTATTAATTTTTCAAATTCTTTCCAGAAAAATGGAAAATTGGATTATCAAGGATATAAAAATAGCACAAAAATTATTATAAAATTTGAAAATGGAATCTAACAAATTAAAATAAAAAATGAGTAACGACTATGGTCTAAATAAATTGGTCGTACGAAATTTAGACTCCCCTATGGTTTATTATTAATTTTTTGAATTTTTGTCTAAAATGAAAAATGGGATTATCAAAAAATTAAAAATTACAGATAAAAAATAGAAAATTACAATCTAACTGAGTAAAATAATAAGTACATATTATCTGGAGTCTAAAAATATTGGGCGCACTAAATTTGTACGCTTTTATGATTTATTGTTAATTTTTTAATTTTTTTCTCTAATTGGAAAAATGGGATTATCAAAGAATTAAAAATTACAGATAAAAAATCGAAACTTGCAATCTAATTGAGTAAAATAAAATGCACGTATTGTCTGAAGCCTAAAAAAATTCGTCGCTCTAAATTTGGACTCTCGTATAATTTTTTATTAATTGTTTGAATTATTTTGTAAAATAGCTAAAAAAGCCTTTAAAACATAGAAAATTACAATTTAAAAAAAAATGTATATATCTATTTCTGGAGTCTGAATAAATTGGGTGCGCTAAATTTAGACACTCCTATGATTTATTATTAATTTTTTGAATTCTTTCTTAAAATGGAAAAAAATTGGATTGTCAAAGATTTAAAAATTGTAGAATTACAGTTAATAGAATATTCTAGTCTAACTTATTAAAATAAAAAGTAAGTACTGTCTGAAATCCAAAAAAAAATTGCGGCGCTGAATTCAAACTCTTCTTTGATTTTTTATTAATTTTTCAAATTCTTTCCAAAAAATGGAAAATTGGATTATCAAGGATATAAAAATAGCACAAAAATTATTATAAAAATTTTAAAATGGAATCGAACAAATTAAAATAAAAATTGAGTTACGACTAGGGTCTAAATAAATTGGTCGTACGTAATTTAGACTCCCCTATGGTTTATTATTAATTTTTTGAATTTTTGTCTAAAATGAAAAATTGGATTATGAAAGAATTAAAAATTACAAATAAAAAATCAAAACATGCAATCTAATTGAGTAAAATAATATGCACGTATTGTCTGAAGCCTAAAAAAATTCGTCGCGCTAAATTTGGACTCTTGTATAATTTATTATTAACTACTTGAATTATTTCCTAAAATAGAAAAAAAACATTAAAAAATAGGGAATTACAATTTAAAAAATAAAAAAATAAATATCTATTTCTGGAGTCTGAATAAATTTGGTGCGCTAAATTTTGACACTGCTATGATTTATTATTAATTTTTTTAATTCTTTCTTAAAATGGAAAAAGTTGTACTGTCAAAAAATTAAAAATTATAGAATTATTGTTAAAAGAATATTTCAGTCTAACTTGTTTGAATCAAAAAAAAATGTACTATCTGGAATCCAAAAAAATTTGGGACACTGTATTCAAACTCTCCTACAATTTGTTTTCAATTTTTAAAATTCGTTCCCTAAATGGAAAAATGGATTGTCAAAGAAATAAAAATAGCACAAATTTTTTTATTAAATTTAAAAATGCAATCTATCTAATTAAAATAAAAATTAAGTTACAACTTGAGTCTAAATAAATTGGTCGCGCGAAATTTAGACTCCCCTAGGTTTTATTATTAATTTCTTGAATTGTTGTCTAAAATGAAAAATGGGATTATCAAAGAATAAAAATTACCTATAAAAATAGGAAATTGCAATCTAATTGAGTAAAATAATAAGTACGTATTGTCTGGTGTCTGAAAAATTTGGCCACACTAAATTTGGACTTTTCTATGATTTATTGTTAATTTTTCAAATTTTCTCTGAAATTGGAAGAATGGGATTTTGAAAGATTTAAAAATTACAGATAAAGAATAGAAAATTGCAATGTAACGGAGTAAAATAATATGTAGGTATTGCCTAATGCCTCAAAAAACGGGTCGCGGTAAATTTGGACTCTCCTATAATTTATTATTAATTGTTTGAATTATTTCCACAAAAATGAAAAATAAAAATTGTCAAAGAAATAAAAGTAGCAAAAAATTATTAAAAAATAGAGAATTGAAATTTAACTAATTAAAATAACAAATATCTATTGTCTAGAGTCCGAATAAATTGGGTGCGCTAAATTTAGACACTCATATGATTTATTATTAATTTTTTCAATTCTTTCTTAAAATTGAGAAAATGGGATTGTCAAAGAATTAGAAATTATAGAATTATTGTTAATAGAATATTCCAGTCTAACTAATTAAAATAAAAAGTACGTAATGTCTGAAATCCAAAAATAATTGCGGCGCTGAATTCAAACTCTCCTTTGATTTTTTTATTAATTTTTCAAATTTTTTCCAGAAAAATGGAAATTTGGATTATCAAGGATATAAAAATAGCACAAAAATTATTATAAAATTTGAAAATGGAATCAAACAAATTAAAATAAAAATTGGGTAACGACTATGGTCTAAATAAATTGGTCCTACGAAATTTAGACTCCCCCATGGTTTATTATTAATTTTTTGAATTTCTATCTAAAATGAAAAGTGGGTTTATCAAAGAATTAAAAATTACAGATAAAAAATAGAAAATTACAATCTAACTGAGTAAAATAATAAGTACATATTATCTGGAGTCTAAAAATATTGGGCGCACTAAATTTGTACGCTTTTATGATTTATTGTTAATTTTTTAAATTTTTTCTCTAATTGGAAAAATGGGATTATCAAAGAATTAAAAATTACAGATAAAAAATCGAAACTTAAAATCTAATTGAGTAAAATAATATGCACGTATTGTCTGAAGCCTAAAAAAATTCGTCGTGCTAAATTTGGACTCTCGTATAATTTATTATTAATTGTTTGAATTATTTCCTAAAATAGAAAAACAAAACAATAAAAAAATAGAGAATTACAATTTAAAAAAGAAAAAAATAAATATCTATTTTTGGAGTCTGAATAAATTGGGTGCGCTAAATTTAGACACTCCAATGATTTATTATTAATTTTTTGAATTCTTTCTTAAAATGGAAAAAATTGGATTTTTCAAAGATTTAAAATTTTAGAATTATTGTTAATAGAATATTTCAGTCTAACTTATTAAAAGAAAAAGTACGTACTGTCTAAAATCCAAAACAAATTGCGGCGTTGAATTTAAACTCTCCTATGATTTTTTATTAATTTTTCAAATTCTTTCCAAAAATAGAAAATTGGATTGTCAAAGAAATAAAAATAGGACAAAAATTATTATAAAATTAGAAATTGCAATCTAACTAATTAAAGTAAAAATTAAGTAACGCATGGGTCTAAATAAATTGGTCTGTCGAAATTTAGACTCCCCTATGGTTTATTACTAATTTTTGGAATTCTTGTCCAAAATGAAAAATGGGATTACCAAAGAATTAAAAATTACAGATAAAAAATAGAAAATTACAATCTAATTGAGTAAAATAATAAGTACGTATTGTTTGGAGTCTAAATAAATTGGTCGCACTAAATTTGGACTCTTCTACGATTTATTGTTAATTTTTAAAATTTTTTCTCAAATTGGAAAAATGGGATTATCAATGAATTAAAAATTACAGATATAAAAAGGAAACGTGCAAATCTAATTGAGTAAAATAATATGCACGTACTGTTTGAAGCCTAAAAAAATTGGTCACGCTAAACTTGGACTCTCATATAATTTATTATTAATTGCTTAAATTATTTCCTAAAATAGAAAAATAAAAATTATCAAAGAAATAAAAATAGTAAAAAATTATTAAAAACAAGAGAATTACAATTTAACTAATTAAAATAAAAAATATCTATTACTAGAGTCCGAATAAATTGGCTGCGCTAAATTTTGACACTCCTATGATTTATTATTAATTTTTTCAATTGTTTCTTAAAATGGAAAAAATTGGACTGTCAAAGAATTAAAAATTATAGAATTATAGTTAAAAGAATATTTCAGTCTAACTTGTTAGAATAAAAAAAACGTACTGTCTGCAATCCAAAAAAATTTGCGACGCTGTATTCAAACTCTCCTACAATTTGTTTTCAATTTTTCAAATTCGTTCCCTAAATGGAAAAATGGATTGTCAAAAAAATAAAAATAGCACAAAAATTATTATATAATTTAAAAATGAAATCTAACTAATTAAAATAAAAATTAAGTTAGGCCTTGAGTCTATATAAATTGGTCACGCGAAATTTAGACTCCCCTATGGTTTATTATTAATTTTTTGAATTGTTGTCTAAAATAAAAAATAGGATTATCAAAGAATAAAAATTACCGATAAAAAATAGAAAATTGCAATCTAATTGAGTAAAATAATATGCACGTATTGTCTGAAGCCTAAAAAAATTTGTCGCGCTAAATTTGGACTTTCGTATAATTTATTATTAATTGTTTGAATTATTTCCTAAAATAGCAAAAAAACATTAAAAATAGGAAATTACAATTTAAAAAAAAAAAAAATAAATATCTATTTTTGAACTTTGAATAAATTGGCTGCGCTAAATTTTGACACTCCTATTATTTATTATTAATTTTTTCAATTCCTTCTTAAAATTGAAAAAATTGGACTGTCAAAGGATTAAAAATTATAGAATTATTGTTAAAAGAATATTTCAGTCTAACTTGTTAGAATAAAAAAACCGTACTATCTGGAATCCAAAAAAATTTGCAACGCTATATTCAAACTCTCCTACAATTTGTTTTCAATTTTTAAAATTCGTTCCCTAAATGGAAAAATGGATTGTCAAAGAAATAAAAATAGCACAAAAATTATTATAAAATTTAAAAATGCAATCTAACTAATTAAAATAAAAATTAAGTTAGGCCTTGAGTCTAAATAAATTAGTCGTGCGAAATTTAGACTCCCCTATGGTTTATTATTAATTTTTTGAATTGTTGTCTAAAATGAAAAATGGGATTATCAAAGAATAAAAATTGCCGATAAAAAATAGAAAATTGCAGTCTAACTGAGTAAAATAATAAGGACGTATTGTCTGGTGTCTGAAAAATTTTGCCACAGTAAATTTGGACTCTTCTATGATTTATTGTTAACTTTTCACATTTTCTCTCAAATTGGAAAATTGGGATTTTGAAAGAATTAAAAATTACAGATATAAAATAGAAAATTGCAATGTAACGGAGTAAAATAATATGTTGGTATTGTCTGATGCCTCAAAAAAATGGTCGTGCTAAATTTGGACTCTCCTATAATTTATTATTAATTGTTTGAATTATTTCCTAAACTTGAAAAATAAAAATTATCAAAGAAATAAAAGTAGCAAAAAATTGTTAAAAATAGAGAATTACAATTTAACTAATTAAAATAAAAAATATCTATTGTCTAGAGTCCGAATAAATTGGGTGCGCTAAATTTAGACCCTCATATGATTTATTATTAAAATTTTCAATTCTTTCTTAAAATGGAGAAAATGGGATTGTCAAAGAATTAGAAATTATAGAATTATTGTTAATAGAATATTTCAGTCTAACTAGTTAAAATAAAAAGTACGTACTGTCTGAAATCCAAAAAAAATTGCGGCGCTGACTTCAACTCTCCAATTTTTTATTAATTTTTCAAATTCTTTCCAGAAAATGGAAAATTGGATTATCAAAGATATAAAAATAGCACAAAAATTATTATAAAATTTGAAAATAGAATCTAACAAATTAAAATAAAAATTGAGTAACGACTAGGGTCTAAATAAATTGGTCGTATGAAATTTAGACTCCCCTTTGGTTTATTATTAATTTTTTGAATTTTTGTCTAAAATGAAAAGTGGGATATCAAAGAATTAAAAATTACAGATAAAAAATAGAAAATTGCAATATAACCGAGTAAAATAATGAGTACGTATTGTCTGGAGTCTAAATAAATTGGCCGCACTAAATTTGGACCGTTGTACGATTTATTGTTAATTTTTCGAATTTTTTCTCAAATTGGAAAAATGGGTTTATCAAAAAATTAAAAATTACAGATACAAAAAAGAAACTTGCAATCTAATTGAGTAAAATAATATTACGTACTGTCTGAAGCCTAAAAAAATTGGTCACGCTAATTTTGGACTCTCCTATAGTTTATTATTAATTGCTTAAATTATTCCCTAAAATAGAAAAATAGAAATTATCACAAAAATAAAAATAGGAAAACATTATTAAAAAATAGGGAATTACAATTTGACTTATTAAAATAAAAAATATATATTTATGGAGTTTGAATAAATTGCTTGCGCTAAATTTAGACACTCCTGTGATTTATTATTATTTTTTTCAATTCTTTCTTAAAATCAAAAAAATTGGATTGTCAAAGAATGAAAAATTATAGAATTTATGTGAATAGAATATCTCAATCTAACTTATTAAAACAAAAAGTACGTACTGTCGAAAATCCAATAAAAATTGCGGCGCTGTATTCAAACTCTCCTACGGTTTGTTCTTAATTTTTCAAATTCGTTCCCTAAATGGAAAAATGGATTATCAAAGAAATAAACATAGCACAAAAATTATAATAAAATTAGAAAATGCAATCTAACAAATTAAAATAAAAATTAAGTAACGCCTATGGTCTAAATAGATAGGTCGTGCAAAATTTAGACTCCCCTATGTAATTATTATTAATTTTTTGAATTCTTGTCTTAAATGAAAAATTGGATTATCAAAGAATTAAACATTAGAGATAAAAAATAGAAAATTGCAATCTAACTGAGTAAAATAATAAGTACGTAGTGTCTGGAGTCTGTTTTTTAATAATTCTTTTGCTATTTTTAAATCTTTGATAACCCCATCTTTTTTAGTTTAGAAATGAATTCAAAAAATTAATAATAAATCATAAGAGTGTCCAAATTCAACGCCGCAAATTTTTTTACACTCCAGACAACATGTAATTTTCCTTTTCATTATTGTGCAATTTCTAATTCCTTGATTATCTCATTTTTCAAATTTGAGAAAAAATTTGGAAAAGTAACTATAAATCATAGAAGAGTCCAAATTTAGTGCGGCCGATTTTTTTAGACTCCACACCATACGTACTTTTTATTTTACTCAGTTGGATTGCAATTTTCTATTTTTTAATAATTTTTTCATAATTTTGAATTCTTTGATAATCCCATTTTTCATTTGACAAATGAGTTCAAAATATTAATAGTAAACCATAAGGGAGTTAGAAATTTTTCCCAAATTGGAAAAAAGAGATAAAAAAAGAATTAGAAATTGCACAATAATTAAAAAAAATTGCAATCCAACTAAATAAAAGGAAAAAAAACATGTTGTCTGCAGTCTAAAAAAATTTGCAGCGCTGAATTTGGACACTTTGATGATTTATTATTAATTTTTTAAATTCATTTCTAAACTAAAAAAGATGGGGTTGTCAAAGAATTGAAAATAGCAAAAGAATTATTAAAAAATATAAAATCACAACCTAATTGATTAAAATAAAAAGTACGTATTGTAAGAAGACTAAAAACATTGACCATGCTGAATTCGGACTGTTCTACGATTTATTATTAATTTTTTGAATTATTTTTTAAAATAGGAAATTTTAGGCAATCAAAGAATTAAAAATAGGGAAAAAATAATTAAAAACTAGAAAATTACAACCTTACTGATTAAAAGAAAATGTACGTATAGTCTTAGGCCTAAAGACAATTGATCGCGCTAAATTTGGACTCCCCTAAAATTTATTAGTAATTGTTGGAATTATTTCCTAAAATAGAAAAATTGTAATACCCCACATGCGTTTAAAAATAAAATAAAAAAAAAAAAAAAAAAAAAAAGACATAGGTGTTCAGTAATTATTTCATTTGAAATGATAAAATAGTATAACTCAAGGAAAGAGTAGTTAAAAGATTAGTTTCGGTATGAAAATGTACAAAATAAATCATAAAAGAACTTGAACTAATTAGGTCGATGTAGAAAAGTATGTAGGATAAGTTAGGATTAAAGTTGGAAGGATTGGAAGTGAAAAGGGGCGCCCAAATGGGCGCTGGGGCGCTGCTCCGGGTACATTGTCTACTCCGGACCAGTTGTCGTAGAATCGTCATAACTCTTTCTACAATGGTCCGATTGAGCTGAAATTTTGACACAATGCAGAAGACATCTAGATCTACAACTTTCATGTTTTGCACTTTTTCAGATTCAAAGTTTATCATGATCAAAAATAAGGAAAACAGTAAGTCTGGAAAACCCCCAAAACAGACGATGAACAGTAAAAGTCGGGATTTTTGGGTTTTAAAACACCCATTCCAAGCCCTATTTCTCCCATTCTTCATTTCCCTTCCACTCTAAATACCTTAGAGCCCTACGAGAAGAGAAAAGGGAGAGAAAAACACCAAGGTCAAGAGAGATTCCCACCTCATAAAGATCAAAACCGAATTTCTCAAGTTTTCTCTTCTCCACCCATTTCTTTTGCTTCTATTCCTCAACCACTCACACCCAAATCTCTAGAAACCCTAGGAGGACGAAATTAAGAGGAAAAGGAAGGAGAATAGGAAGATTTTGAATCTTGGGTCTTAGATTGAAGCTACAACCAAGAGGTAGGGGATTTCTTCCTAATTTCTTACATTGAGGCTAGGGTTTATGTATATACATATGTTTTCCACTCCCATCCATATTTATTTGATATGATTTGTATGATTCTTAATTCTCCTTGTAATAAATGCTATGTTTGAATAATGGGATGGTTTGGTAACCATTAAATTTCTCTTTTTCATCTTCCAAACTTGGTTTTAAGAAAAATTGAGTTTTCTCCATATATTGCCTTGGTTCTCACTTTATAAATTTAGTGTTCGATATTGTTCAACGAAAATGATCTTTATATTGATCTTTTGCTCATTTTAATTCCATCTTGCTATGACGCTTTACTTGTGAAATTTGGGTATTTTGCGATTAATTGGTAAAATGTGAATTGATTGAGAATATGTTGGTTTACTCATTGTATGGTGGTTGGGAGGGACTTGGATTACCTACGAGATATGCCGTAGAGTGTAAATGTCAGTTGAACCCAGTGGGGGGGAGATGGTTTCTTGCACTTGTAGTGAGTTGTCATTTGGTAATGCGACCACTATCGTACGTCTGGAGTTCGAACTAGGGTTGGTATACCATTCCTGGGGAGGGACTCGTCACTGCCATTGGGATGGTAGACGCCACTTCCCTAAGCACTTGTGATTGTGATTATAAATGGGTGGACTAGGTATAATCGTTGGGTAGATTCATGAGAAACAATCAACATACATGGTACGGGGATGAACCAACATAAATGTGATGATTGGCTGGAATGGCTTGGCCGGTGCATTGGTATGGGACGATGCATCGGAGGGAGCCCCTCCTAATTGACTTAATGTTGGAAATGGTTTGCTATGGTTAAACTTAATTTATTTCTCTCCTTAACTACTGTATGGCTTAAACTTGAGATCTATTTAAAATGTCCCATTTTACTTCAAATTCATATATGTTATTTATGAAATGTGACCGACCCGTTTTGTATTTTATAAACCTTGTTGGAGTTGGGAAGATTTTGCTACAGAGCCTAGTGCTCATCCCCTACTGTTAACATTTTTCAGACTATATCCTTGAGGAGGAGCCAGGAGTCGAGGAGCCCGTTCTTTGGGAGACTCCGATCGACGGGAGCGTAGATCCCGAGGTGGACGCCTAGAGCGGCCCTTCTATTTTGTTCTAGACTAGGCTATGTTTTTTTGAAAGATTGTAAAGTCTAGTTATCTTTTGAAATTCCGCTGCTTATCATAGTTTAATTCTTTGGGAATGTACATGCCATTGTGGGCATATTTTTTTGGGTTAACATGTAAATTTGATGGATTGATTATATAGTAGTTAATTGGACCCGGTGTGGTCATTATAGTAGAATTGCACAGGTTGGATTTTGTGGTAGAGCTCCCCGTACAAAGGAGACTCTGCCCGAATTTTGTTAAAATATCAATGGTTGATGGATAAAAATTTCTTATTTATGGATTTATTTAGTGCTCTCATGATTGTGAAAGGTTTTAGAATGTAATGCCGTCCGAGGGGGTATTTGGGGCGTTACAAAGTTTGGTATCAGAGCCTAGGCTTTAGGTCTTACATGGGAGCTGTAGGTTATGGACTACCACTAGAGATGTAGGTTTAGGGTGCAGGAAATGGTTGAGTTAATTTTTGTATATGCCTTGTGCTTAAATCAAGACATCCTACATATCATTTTAGTATGTCTTGTACATCAATGAAACTAAATTGTGAATTGATGTGCAGGATGGACGGTGAACGTGTACGTGGACGTGGACGTGGGCGTGGGCGTGGCCGTGGCCGTGGAGGTCAAACATATCCACCACCACCACCACCTCCCGATGCCATGGATGGCATATACCAATGCTTGAGGGAGCTCACCACTTTGGTACAAAACCAAAATGGTAACAACAACCACCACAACCATAATGGTGGAGCACATCCTTTAGCCCAAGTACCGGGCAACGGAGAGGAGACTAGGAGAATGGTAGCTCTCCGAGAGTTTCTGAGGCAACACCCACCTACTTTCCAAGGGAGCTCCAATCCCTTGGATGCGGATAAATGGATCCGCCGTGTGAAGAAGATGTTGAACGGAATGGGAGTGGCCGAGGACTTGCGGGTTGGCTTGGCTATCTATTTGTTGGAGGGGGAAGCCGACCATTGGTGGGACTCGGTGAAAAGGAAAATGAACACGGATGCTCTCACTTGGGCGGAGTTTGATCAAGTCTTCCAAGACAAGTACTTCCCGGAATCGGTCCGAGATCGAATGAAGACCGATTTTCTTATTCTACGACAGGGCAGCCTGACTTTAGCTGAATACGAGAGGAAGTTTGATGAGCTATCCCGCTATGCTACGGAGTTCATATCTACGGAGGCCAACAGGGCCAAACGCTTTGAGCAGGGATTGAGGCCTGCCATTAGGGAGAAGCTGGTGGCTCTCAGGATCCGGGACTACGGGGATTTGGTGGACAGAGCTGCACTTGTAGAGAAGGACATGGAGGATACTCAGCGACGACAGGGCCTTATGAGGGGAGGTCCGATCCGGACGGGTGCTAGTAGCAGTGGAGCACAGAGGGCGGCACCCTACCGTCGCTCGGATCAGGCAGGGGGACAGAGACCCCAGATGGGTCGAGGAGCAGGAGGCGTATCGGGGAGGACAGCCACCGACCCCCGTCAGTGCTTCGCATGTGGAGGAGTGGGGCACTTCAGACACAATTGCCCATCTCTCCCACCGAGAGACAACCAGGTGACAAGACAAGTGGCTGCAAATAAGCCACTACAGCAGCAGAGGCCTGTAGGAGCTCCAGCCCCAGGTGGCGCCACTCAGGGGAGAGTCTTTGCCTTGACCCAACCGGAGGAGGATGCCTCAACGCAGTTGTTGATGGTATAATTCTCCTCTATAATTCTTGGGCCCGAATCTTATTCGATCCCGGTGCTACTCATTCTTTTATACGTACTGCATATACTATGAATTTGGGATTGGTTTCGAGAAGTTAGAGCATGCCTTGACGGTTGACTTGCCTACGGGAGGACAGTTGGGTACTAGCCGAGTTTGCAAGGGTTGTGTGCTTCGTATTGGGGAGCACGAATTAATTGTGGACTTGATTGCTTTAGAAATGAAGGGGTATGATGTGATTTTCGGAATGGACTTGTTGTCCGCTTTCCGGGCGGTAATGGATTGTTTCCGCAAACGGATTACATTTCAGTTACCGGGAGGAGTCGTTTTCAGTTTTATTAATAACCGAGATTCTTCTCATCCATTCCCTACGACGGGTAGTAGATTCTTAAAAGCGAAAGCGGGAAGTCATTTGAGTTTCTTAGCTAGCTTAATGGGAGAAAACCGGGATAAAATTCATACGGATGTAGTGCAAATTGTATCGGAGTTTTCGGATGTTTTTCCCGAGGAATTACCCGATTACCGCCACATAGGGAAATTGAGTTCAAGATCGAACTCTATCCTGGAACCGAACCTATGTCCATTGCTCCCTACCGGATGGCACCTTTGGAGTTGAAGGAGCTAAGGAAGCAATTGGATCACTTGTTAGCGATTGGGTTTATCCGTCTAAGCACTTCACCTTGGGGAGCCCCAGTCCTCTTTGTGAAGAAAACGGATGAGACCCTACGGTTGTGCACGGATTATCGGAGGTTGAATCGGGTTACCGTGAAGAATAAGTATCCGTTGCCGAGAATTGATGACTTATTTGATCAGTTGAAGGGTTCGAAGTATTACTCCAAGATTGATCTTCGCACGGGATATCATCAGCTGCGAATTAAGGAGGAGGATATTCCTAAGACTGCTGCGTTACCGTACCGTTATGGTCATTTCGAATATACGGTGATGCCGTTCGGATTGACTAACGCGCCCCCGCAGCATTCATGGATTTGATGCACAGAATCTTCCGGCCCTTACCTCGATCAATTTGTCATTGTGTTCATTGATGACATATTGATCTACTCACAGACTCAGGAGGAACATGCTCGTCATCTCTCTATTGTGCTACAAACATTGAGAGAACATAAGCTATACGCGAAGATGAGCAAGTGTGAGTTTTGGATGAAGGAAGTGAAATTCCTTGGCCATGTTGTGTCCGAGCGCGGAGTAGCGGTTGATCCCGCCAAGATTGAGGCTGTGTGATGAAATGGGAACCACCGAAGAATGTAATGGAAGTACGGAGTTTCTTGGGGTTAGCCGGTTATTATCGAAGGTTTGTGGAAGGGTTCTCCAAGCTAGCGATGCCGATGACTCGCCTTACAAAGAAGGGGGAGAAATTCTTGTGGACTCCAGCGTGTGAACTAGCTTTTCGCACCTTGAAGGAGAAATTGACGACAGCACCTATCCTCATTATTCCGAGCAGTGGGGAGGGCTACGAGGTATACACTGATGCTTCACTACGAGGCTTGGGATGTGTTCTAATGCAAGGAGGGAAGGTAGTTGCCTATGGCTCGAGGCAACTCAAGATTCATGAGCAGAACTATCCCACTCACGACTTGGAGCTTGCCGCGGTGGTCTTTGCTCTTAAGTTGTGGAGGTGTTACTTGTATGGCGAGAAATTTCAAGTGTTCTCGGACCATAAAAGCCTCAAGTACATATTCACCCAAAAAGACTTGAACATACGGCAAAGAAGGTGGATTGAGTATTTAGAAGATTATGATTTCACACTTAACTACCATCCGGGGAAGGCCAATGTAGTTGCAGACGCTCTTAGCAGGAAGTCTCGGGGTGAAATCATTCTCTCGCGCGATAATAGGTGGAAAATGATTGATACTTTGGAGGAGTACGATCTATGGGTGGATGGACCGGAGTACCAACCATATTTATTCAACCTTGTAGCTCAACCGACGCTTCGACGACGGGTGGTAGAGTTGCAATGCCTAGATTCGGAACTCGATTTGATTAGAGTCCGATTGGGGAATGGAGAAGCTATTAAAGGATGGTCTTGGAAGAATGGAGAGTTGAGATATGGGGAGAAGCTATGTGTTCCCGATGATTCGTCCTTAAAGGAGGAGATACTTGGAGAGTGCCATCGCTCCAAGTTTGCTATCCACCCCGTAGCACAAAGATGTATAGGGACATGAAGCGTCAATACTGGTGGAGGGGAATGAAGCGAGATGTGGCCAAATATGTGGCAAAATGTGGCGGTGTGTCAGCAGGTGAAGATTGAGCATCAAAGGCCAGGAGGAGTCCTACAGTCCTTGCCTTACCCCCAAGTGGAAATGGGATCACATTACTATGGACTTCGTGTCGGGTTTACCACGGACGTCGCGCGGGCATAATGCAGTGTGGGTCATTGTGGATAGACTCACCAAGTCTGCTCACTTTTTGAGTATGAAGACCACGGATACATTCGAGACCTTGAGCCAGTTATATATCCGTGAGATAGTGCGGTTACATGGAGTTCCGCTTTCTATTGTGTCGGATCGTGACTCTCGGTTGTGGCGCGATTTTGGCAAAGTCTACTACAACAAGCCATGGGGACAGAGTTACATTTCAGTACCGCGTTCCATCCCCAACAGATGGCCAATCTGAGAGGGTGATACAGATTGTGGAAGATATGCTACGTGCATGTGCGTTGGACTTCAAGGGGAGTTGGAGTGACCATTTGCCGTTGGTGGAGTTCGCGTATAACAACAGCTATCAGGCAAGCATTGGGATGGCACCGTATGAAGCATTGTATGGAAGACCGTGTAGATCCCCGACGTGTTGGTTAGAAGCGGGCGAGAGTAGCTTGTTTGGGCCAGAGATTGTTCGGGAGACTACAGAGAAAATTCAGCTCATCCGGGAAAGACTACGCACGGCACAGAGTAGACAGAAAAGCTATGCGGATCGAAGACGAAGACCATTAGAATTCCAAGAGGGGGACTATGTATTCCTTAAGGTGTCCCCAAGAAGGGAGTATTTCGATTTGGCAAGAAAGGGAAATTAGCACCAAGATATACCGGACCCTTTGAAGTGATCAAAGTTGTGGGCAAAGCGGCATATCAGTTGCGGTTACCAATTCAGTTGTCTGGAGTACACGACGTATTTCACGTGTCCATGTTGAGAAAGTGTCAATCGGATGCAACGCCGGTCGTAGACTTGGAAGACATTGAGATTCAAGACGGAGCAACCTATGAAGAACAACCGGTGAAGATTCTTGACGCCAGGCGAAAGTGCTTCGCAACAAAGTAATCAAATTGGTGAAAGTCTTGTGGCAACATCATGGAGTGGAAGAAGCTACTTGGGGAACCGAAGCTGGAAATGCGGGAGAAGTATCCATTTCTGTTCGTTACTGGAGGTAAGTTTCGAGGACGAACTTTCTTTAAGGGGGGTGGATGTAATACCCCACATGCGTTTAAAAAAAAAATAAATAAAATAAAAAAAAAAAAAATAAAAGACATAGGTGTTCAGTAATTATTTCATTTGAAATGATAAAATAGTATAACTCAAGAAAGAGTAGTTAAAAGATTAGTTTCGGTATGAAAATGTACAAAATAAATCATAAAAGAACTTGAACTAATTAGGTCGATGTAGAAAAGTATGTAGGATAAGTTAGGATTAAAGTTGGAAGGATTGGAAGTGAAAAGGGGCGCCCAAATGGGCGCTGGGCGCTGCTCCGGGTACATTGCCTACTCCGGACCAGTTGTCGTAGAATCGTCATAACTCTTGCTACAATGGTCCGATTGAGCTGAAATTTTGACACAATGCAGAAGACATCTAGATCTACAACTTTCATGTTTTGCACTTTTTCAGATTCAAATTTATCATGATCAAAAATAGGAAAACAGTAAGTCTGAAAACCCCCAAAACAGACGATGAACAGTAAAAAGTCGGGATTTTTGGGTTTTTAA
>CAUOFW020001592.1:0-81176 GCA_963454935.2 Ilex paraguariensis
GGGCTCTTTAGATCTGAGAGTTTATCTGACCTCCTTGTCTGACCTCTACGTTTGAGCACAACTTGAAATTTATTTGAGACATATATCAAACACTAAATAGAGCTAATGTTTTCTATCACGTGATAGACCCAAATGTCAGTTTTCCACATAAAAAGAGATAAAACTATTAAAACATAGTGATACCGACATTTCAGAACAAAAGTTTGGCATCGACATCATATATGGTTTAGGCACACCTAGCTACCAGTTGCTTGACACATACATCTTTTTGTCTAAGTTAGGCACGTAATAACACCCGATGACCAGCAATTTAATCCATGGCGGTAATTTGACGGTTTGTCTCAATTCAAACCATCTATAACTAAAGTGGTTTACTGGCAAGATAGCATCCGTAATGGACCTTTCGGTAATGTTCATGCAGGTTCAATCACAAGGTATAAACTGTTTGACTTGCTTTTAACAGTTTGGTGGGACTGAGATCGAACTATAATTCTAGTTGTCTTTGGGAATGCATGTAGGCTCACCGTCTGGGCCTCTCTGGAGGACTATTCCAACGAGTTCGAACTATTATAGTCATGTTTATACATGTGTTCCATGCCAGTTGCCCCTTGTCACCTCTTTTTGGCTAATAAGCAAAAAAATAAATAAATCCATAAACAAATAAAACAACAACAAAAACCACCATTGTTTCAAATCCACAAGCATAAAGAAAATCAAAGACAATAAAATGGGTCATCAGAGTGACTTGAGATATTTTTTTCAAATAAATAAAATAATTATTATTGAGCACGACCAAATTCATTCACGGTGGGAAAAGTTCCTATTTTATTGGAACAAATACAGCTAAGAATGCAATTGTGCATCAAACTCAACATTGCAAAAGTCTGACTTCATTAATATTGGATACCTTCCACACACCCCAACCCCAAACATGAAGAAAATTGATCCCAAGGCAAAAGGGGATTATAACTATTATGCGATTACTGGGAGGATGGAAAAGTTGAAAGAATAAATAAAATATCATCATTTGGTAAGGAAGGAAAGTATGAATGACGGAAAATTTATGAATTAACTTTTTTTTCAACTCACCAAAATCAATTCCTCCAAAATCAGAAGAAAAAGTAGATGGAAAGTTAATTATTTGTGTTGATATGTATTGTATTTGTCTATATATCTTATGTATACATTAATTTCATATAAAATAAATGGTAAAATATGTATATATATTTAAAAAATTTTAAAATTTAATTTTAAATGAAAAAAAAAAATAAAAATTTTAAATTTAAAAAAAATATTTTTTTTTCCATCTTAACTAAGAGTGAAAATTTTTTAGTCAACACGATAACACGACTCGAACTCGATACGAAAATAAATAGATCAACTCCAACTCGATACGACACAATTAATTAAATGAGTTAAGTTAGATTTTACTAATATTCGACAACAAATTCGTAATGATTCAACACGAATTTGACACGACATGACTCGACTCTTTGTCACCTCTAAATTTAGCTAGTACAAAAAAAAAATATCATTTTTATTTTTCATCCATCCAACCAAATACAAAGGAAGAAAATGTATTCCTCCTACTTTTCATCCTCCCTACCAAACGGAACATAAGATTAATATTCTTTAAACATAATAATTTAACTAAATTTATATATCTATTCTGAGTGGCCCATAATATTAAAAAGCTATTTGTCAATCAAATAATGAATTTAATCAAAAAATCATACAATATCAGTATCAATATGTGTAAGTATCATTATTGAAAACTACCTTTTAGGTAACTCACAATACACTTTTGATACATTGAGAGTATAATATTAAAAATTTAATAGTTGAGATTATAAAATAAGAATCTTAAATTTTTTAAAATATAAAATGCAAAAAATCCTAATTATTTAGACATACAATCGGAAAGCAGCGGGTGAAGAGTAAAGATCGGAGATCTGAACCACTGTCTGACCGCGTGAACCGCTCCTTCTAAGCTGGTCTAACACAAGACAAGACAGACGTGCGGTTTAAAAATCCGATAGAATAATCCTGTCGTCATATTCTCTGTCCCTCTCCTGTCTATTTGTGTATCTGATATCTAACTCACTCGGACCCTCTTGAAACACACACAGCACGCACGCACGCACTCGTTCCGTCTCATTCCTCACCACCTTTCAATGTAAGCTCTCTCTCTCTCTCTCTCTCTCTCTATCTCTGTGTTCATATGGATGTGTGAGTGCTTACCCTGTCTTGTATGTGGTCTCTGATTTGGAGTGTGCTAGTTTACTCCGCAGTGGAGATAAGAAGAGATGGTTGTGTTCAAGGTTGGTCGTGTTGAAACGACACCGTTTCGATGGCCAGAAACCTGGGACTTCTGGTCTGAGGAAGAAGGTAATTTCTAGATTTGGCAATATAGTTGTTTAAGTGGTACCATTTGATCTAGAACATTTGCTTGAACCTTTGATCTTGATTACAGTAACTCAATTTGATATGTTCTTTCAAACATGATTGCATATATATATTTGTAAAATTTGAACTGGTGCGTTTCTTTTCCGTATGAAATTTGCATATTTATTTCAGTGTACGAGCAATTCTTTTCCATTTGATCGATGTTTATTCGAATTAGCTGGTTAATTTTGAAATTTGAACTTTGATTTTGCTGTGTATGAGCAATTATTCTCAGTGTTCAGATGATCTTATGAATATATAGCACTTAATTAGATCCTGTTTATATTTCGCAAATGAGTGCTGGGAATTTTATAAGATCATTGAGCTCGATAATTTAAAGGATAAGAATTTCATCGTATGATTCTTTATGTTGATTTGTAATTTTTAAAGAGTGAGCTGGAGTAGAATCCAACTTAATGCAGATGATGAATTAGATCATTCTGATGTGAACTCACTTGCAATAGATGTAATCACGTAAATATATTTCTATTAGTCCACACAAAAAACAGTATCTTTTGTGTTAGTATGACATCTAACTTATGTTACATGGACCTGAGTATGATTGTCAGGTGAAGGTATTGATCTATGCATGAGATTCATATTGTCTCCAATGTCCAAATCTCATAATTTGTATTATTTCCAGGGCAAATAATATTTGATGTACCACAGTGATAAAAATGGGCATTTTCCTCATTTTATATCAATTTTGCCACAACACCAACTATCACAATAATAAATTGTCATTACCCGGTTTGGTTCATGTTAACGGTGGATGCTGGGAGGGGAGTATTGTTGACACAAGTTTGTGGTTTTGCGTATGAAGTCAAACTGGTGCCTATAATGTTAGGTGTATGGCCTGCAGCTAATCTGCCCATCCCCGGAATATATTCAAGGAATATAATTTATGATAAACTAGATTGTTGTAGATTTTTGATTGGCACATTTGCTGGGAAGTGTTGCACAAATATAACATACCTTTACCCTGCCAGCAATTGTCTGACATCGGTAGGTGATGCATTTGAAGAGTGCATGTAACGTGAGATCCAATTATCTATTGTTAATGTTGTTTTCTTGATCGTGGGGGCTTCAATGATTTCTCTACTGCTTTGGACCCTTTTGTTCCTTGGTGATCTAATAATTCTCTTGTTTATGTGTGTGTGCACCAGTTGAAAGTAGTTTTATAATATGTATTTTTGTCTATTAAATTTGCATGCCGTAGTATTTAAAATATATGAATTGACAACCTTTGATTTGATTATATGAGTGAAAATAATTTATAGAAGTCATATATAGGCTTCTGATCACAAGGTTTTATCAGCATGGTATTGGGTGCTGTTACAGATGAAATGACTGTCAAGTTACCCACATGCCATATAGTTACATTTTTTGGTGATGACAGTTTTCTGTAATTAGCTGGAATATGTGCTTGTTGGTTGCTTTGGACAATCTGAATAGCTTTTATTATTTGATCTAATAAAATGGTGTCTGTGTATTTTTGCAGGTGAAAGTATTCAAGCAGCCTAATTACTTGCAAAATTTTGTTCAGTCAACATTCAATGCCCTTACAACAGAAAAAGTTAGAGGTAAGGGTTTTGTTATTTATTGTTTGGTTTTCTCGTACAATTTGAGATGAAAGTCTTGACTGGGGTATTGAAATTTTAACATGCAATAAATGAATTTCAAATGCTGTAGCAGTTTTGAAGTAGTTGAAATCCAAAATCTATATGGTTATCACAAAAATGTTTCAAAGATCTATATCTGTGCAAGCAATGTCTACTTTAATGTGGATTGTAGGCCACTGACTACATCATGTTTGCATCTTTCTCTTATTTTGAATTGTATGGAACAAGATTTCTTTCTCAAAATTCATTAGATGTGTTATTGAGAAAAAAACCATGGAACAATGCATTTGTTAAATCGCGGAAAGAAGTTGGACTCCATTACAAGGACAATTTTGGGGTTATTTAAAAAATATGGTTATCATCAACTATCTCATTGTCTGTAAACAACCTCCTAGGAGTGAGGATGTCCATCTGTTCTATATGAAGAAATTGTTATTATTCCAGTAAAAACGATATTCAAGAGCATTTATTTTTAAAATTATGATCTACTCATTCAGTCGAAGAGGATCGGGATCTTATTATTAAGACACAACTAAGAAAACGAAGTTGTTCTTTTCATATTGTCTGTGATTAAAGCATGGATATGGTATGTAGAAAGTTAAATTTACTTAGGGGATGGACCTTGGTGTAGCATTAGGATTGCTCTACTTGACCTATGCATCAATGCCCCATTCGTGGAAATGAACCCTCCGCATGCGAGAACATTTCCACCATATGCAAGAATAAGATTGCATGCACTTGATTCTCTCCAAACCTCTCACTGACGTTAGTCTCGTGCATTGAGTTGTCATTTTCTTAGTTATGAGGTTAGGAGTGCTTTATGACGCACAACAATGCACACGTATAGTTAGACAGAAGATGCCAAGTTGTATGAAGCTGAAATGACTTTTATGCAATTGATAGGAAGATAGAGAGAGAGAGAGATAAAGGACATTTGGTTCAATTTCAAGATGGGGCTCACTTGAGAGTTCTCAAATTTAAGTTTTAGATTGCATTGAGGTACTTTTTTTAATATCTTTTCGAGCTAATATGTTAGATTTTTCATTTAATTTATGTTACATGATGCAAGAGCAAGCTGATATAATTAAAAAAACTTCCTACACTTAATGTTTCGACATTTTAGTTTTACATGTACCAGTATCATTTATGGTAGTGGTTTAGTGATGTGACACTCGCATGGGAGCCGACATTAGTCTCTACTTTTAGTAATTTACTTGTAATAAGGTACTTATGACGTACATCTGAATTAGAATATTTCTATTGTTTGGACTTAATTTGACCTGGATATTTGGTTTTACTTTCTTTTGTATGTGACTTATGACATCTTTGTAATATGAGGGAAGTGAAGCGAGCATTGCAAGAGCTATCTATTCCATTGGGGAGATGGCAAGGGAAACGCACCCAAACTCATAGGCAATGACGTTTCCGAGCTACCACATTCACGCATGCTGCGGGGGATCATATGCAGTTACCCAGTCTACCTGTTCAAGCGAGCACTTGCAAGCAGCTAGAACGTACATTGTACAAGATGTCGCTCACCTCCTCGTATGCTCTTCCCTATAGCCCTATAGCCCTCACGTAGAAGGGAGAGCTATGAGTTCGTTCTCTCATTCCCATTAGAATAAAAAAGAAAGAACGTTTTGAGTGCACCAAGATTTGCTTAAACTAGCACCCTACAAGTTCTTTTGCGTACACTAGGTATTGTCTAAACCAACACCCTACCAGTGTTTTTCCTTTATTTCTCTCTAAGAACTATAAATTTAAGACCTTGTTCTCTTGTCTTCCTTACTGCATAATCATATTGGGTTTTATGAGTTTAGGGATGTTAGTGCTTGAGTTCCTTTTGTCTATGTATAGAAATGATTTATGTGTCTTAGCATGTTGCATTGTCCAAAGGAGTATGTTTGCTAACCATTGCTCTCTCTCTCCCCCCTCTCTTTCCTTCCAATCATGCTTTCTCGCCTTTGGTGCCCATGAGTCAGAGCACTTATTGAGATCATGATGTTCCCGACATTAAGCGTTGCCTTTCTTTCCACTATGTTTCTTGTTGGAGATCATTGTCTTCTAATATATCTCTTTCGTGGCAAAACAATGCTCGCTTTTTATCTGGCTATTCGCTTTTGGATGGTTCAACCCTATTGAATGAATTAACAAGTTTGGTTATTTATAAGGAATACAATTAACTGTCAAATTTTGTTAGTCCTATCGTAGATATAAGAGAGATTTGGGTATGACGTATTACGCTGTAGTGTTTGGAAGATATCTTATTGATTAGATAGAGATTGGGATATAACAACTTTCACAAACTTAAATATAGAGTTTAGTCTAGCTTTGGCCAAGAACGCAATGTTGGAATTTGTATAGCAGTCTGACGGTGAAGAAGTTTTCTAGCCTTTTGTATATGCATTCAAAATTTATTGTGTGTAGTCACAAAAGCTTTGTTTAATACTTATCCTCTCACTTGAAGAATGCAATTGCTAATGTAGGAATGAGATCGAAAAAAGCTAAGAATTTGCTTTACCCCTATAAGTACAAGGCCAATATTAATATGATGGACACAGTTTTTTTGGGATGACAGTCTGTATTTTTGTCATCTACATATGTTGTGTGAAGAGAGTTTCTGTGCCACATTGAAAAATTAAGGCCAAGTAAGGTTGGTTTATGTGGTTGATACTTGATAGTTCTTTCACCATTGCCAATTGGTTGTGTTTGATGTTCTAACATGGGATCAGAGTTGGATGATTGAGGGGCTAGTTTTTCACCCATTTGAATTTTCAGTTTGTTGGTCTCTTTGCTTTAGTTTTGTTTGTCAGCCTGCATGTGAGCTTGGGTTACATGTGAGAGAATGGGTGGGGAGCGCTTGAATCCCACATTAAAGATTAGAACCACCCAATATTGGGTTATGCGGATGCAGAGTCTCTTCATCCATTCCAAGAAATAGTCAATTCAACAAAATTTGTCCCTTTTTTTTAACTTCGGCTTGAGGGAGGGCTTTAAGCTTGTATGCCTTCATCTATTGATGGATAAATTTTAGTAAGTTTTGATGTGTTTTTTTTTTCTTTTTTTAATTTTCCCTTAACCTAGTTCTCTCTTTGTCTTGCTTCATGTCCTAAATGGTTGTGGTTTTTTATTGATATTTTCTTTTTATGGGTTATGTTTATTTTTCGTTAACTACATGTTCTTTCTGCAGGTGCTACACTTGTTGTTTCTGGTGATGGCCGATACTTTTCAAAGGATGCTATCCAGGTATATTGTTATGGCAAATTATATCCAAGGCTTATCCTTGCGCTATTTGTTAATTTAGGAAGGATTCTGGTTGTCATTAATCATTTTATGAAGAAAGCAAATTTTGTCTATGTAGGTTAACTTTCATTTTACCTTTAAGGGTTTGCAAGCCTCATTGAATAGAGCAATAGCCTAGTGTTGGCATACAATTCACAGTTTAACTTCGAAGTAATCTGATGTGATGTTTCAATATTCGGCTTATGTGTTGGGTTTTGCAAAAAAATTTATTCTTCAAAATTTCTAAATCCATCCAATTATGTAGAATGTGAAGGAAATCAAAATACATTTGTTATGTAGTATGGAATGTATTCAACTCAACTGGACAAGGTTTTATCCCAACTATTTAGGGATGGACCACATGCATCATGTTCCTCCATTGTGTGTTCAATTGGAAGCAGTCATATTTATTTTTACTTGTATCGCTCTTTCTCACTGGTGTAGTAATAAGTCTTCTATAAACATGCCCAAACTATCTGGGTTGATTCTTTGCTAATTTATCTCCAATTGGTTCAATGTATACGGTTTTATGAATATACTCTGATTCTATCTTTTCTAGTTTTACAACGCAGCCATTTTCACTTTCTCTTTTCAACCACACCTAGTTTTGAACATGCTTTTTTTAGTTGCCCAATTTTTTTTATGATAAAGTATTGTTAGTGCAATGCTTGTCTTGTAGGGTTGCTTTTTCGCCTTAATAGGTATATCTCGATCACACAATACACTAGATGCATTCCTTTTTTCATTTATCATATTTTAATTCTATGAGTAACATTGTCTCCAATCTTCCCCTCTTGGATAATTGACTCTATTTATCGAAAGTGTTCGCCCTTTGGTATCTATTGATATTCGATCTTTACCTCCTCCCAAATTGACCCTAAAAGTATTCTAGGTGCTTTTAATGTTGCAAACAACCTCTCTGCATGGGGATTTTTTTTTTCCGCGCGCCCCCCCGGGGTGGGGTGGGGGGGGGGGGGTGAGACTGCATATATCTAACCTTCGCTAGATCTGTGGAGGGAGTCTCGTGCACTAAACCACCTTTTCAATGCTACAATCTTTAAAGAAAGGAAAGAATGCTAAAGATCCTAAATTGCTTCACTAATTATTCTCAAAAAATTATGGATATTGTTTCCTTAAATCCACTGAATACCATGTTATATGCAAATGTGGAGCATGTTTTATGTACATGCATCTTAAGTTGCAACAAAAATGTGATCCAGATTGACACACTGAATGGGTACATGCGATCTTCTGTTACTGATAAGTGCTAACAATATGCACCATCAGTTTTCCCTTAAAAGTCTGTGGTATGGTCATGTATTCCAAATGTCAGAGTAATCAGCTTTTCTAATCTTCTCCCTCTCTCTGAATTGTCATGCCCATTCTTTTTAATTTTCCACTGAATGTGGATGATCCTCTGTTTAGTGGCTGATTGCGTTAGGCTCAAGTCCAGTTTGATTGACCTAAGTTCTCCTTTTGATGGGTCCAGATATGGCTGGTACGACCTCAACTTGAAGATTGGTTGATGAGTTGAGGCATCAAGAGACCAGGCCAATCAGTTTGATGAAACAGCCACATTTAGTGTGCCATGTATATTTAGAAATGTAAATTTACACTCTTGCGAGATCAGAATAATATATCTAAGGGGGTTAATAAAGCTATGCTTTTCTTTCTGTGGAGAACATTTCCCATTCATCTGATACAATAGACACCCAATCTAGGTCTAATGTTATACCTAGGGACAACCCAAGAGCTCCGGTACAGCAAGCTTACCTCATGTTGTGCATGAATTATGGGTTGAATGTCCTGCTTGGAGGTTTGGGCTGGATCAAGTCCACTTGTGTTGTGTAACATAACTGAGTTGCCTTGATGGAGCATGTTAAACAAACATCTACTCTAAACACTTAAGCTGTTGAAGAGGGTGTAATTTAAGTATTTATACTTCAATAGAGTGGTTCTTGTTTTTAAATTTCTGAATGGTGACAAAGTTACACCTTTATTACTGATCATGTGATGTAATCTACTTGCTGCTCTGTGGGCAGATCATAATTAAAATGGCTGCTGCAAATGGAGTAAGGCGTGTTTGGGTTGGTCAAAATGGATTGCTGTCCACCCCTGCTGTATCAGCAGTCATACGTGAAAGAATTGGGCACGATGTAAGTTCACGCTTTCAACTGGCAACATTTAGCTGTGCTTGGAGCATTTTTTTTTTTTTTCGTTTCTTATGGTCATGGATGATGGTCGCTTTCAAATTTCATCATAGGGTTCTAAGGCAACTGGAGCATTTATATTGACTGCGAGTCACAATCCAGGTGGTCCCCATGAGGTGGGTATCAGCTATATCTGGCTATTTCTTAGTGTCTATACCCATCAAATTGTCTAGATTGGCAATCCGTGCTATGTTTTTCACGTTTCTGTTACCGGGATGAAATTGGTCATATCTTATTTTTACTTTTTAAAGCGTGATGTCATTGTCAATGAAATCAAGCACCTTCTTTGATTCTGTCATGGTTCTGGAGTTGTCTTTTCTTTTCAATGATCTTGAGGGCCTCGTTACCTGGAACTATTCTGAACCCATGTTTAGATGCAAGCTGGAGGACCAAGCATTTGATATTTACTTCTCCTGGACTTGATAATGAGTTTCTCCGTGTAATTGTAACTGCCGTTTTTGTTACTCCAACCTCGATCATTTCCATAAAATAAGCATCCCCCACATTCCTTGGTGGAGTTATCTGATTGCCAACATGCATTTGTGCTATGATGGGCTACTATTGTCTTGAAAGCCTTCATTTCGATGTTGAGGATTATTTTGGAACAGATGATTCATACTGGAGGTTAAGAAATATTTCTCTGCCTCATCATTAATATCATATCAAGTAAGACTGTTGCCGACACATGTCTTGCAATTGTTTTGATCTAATCACACATTACGGGATGTCCCTAAGTTAATTATAAGCTGAATGCATGGATGCAAGTAATTCTTCTTTTTTGGCAAAAACTTTATCTTGAATATATTTTGTTAACTTATTCAGCTACCAAAGGAAAATATTTTTTACTAACTGAATTATAAGTATCTTTCAGTTCATACAAAGATTGTTGTGTTTTACGTAAGTGCGTTATTGCTGATTTCCTAGATGTCAAAATGGAGCCATCCCTCTCCTTCTTCCTTTTTATCCCTCTTTTCTCCCCTGACCAAATCTACTTTTTTTTTTTTTCTACTTGAACAAACCATTGCCAGTATAGCATCTTAATATTCACATTTGATCTCTAGATCATCATATTTTTCTTATATGTTTGGATCTTTTTGTGGTGTTCCCTTATGCCATGTAAGATAATTTTTTTCACATGTAGGTTTTTCTCAAGTAACTTACATTGTTATGCCAATTCGCTAGTAGTCAGCAATTCTCATTCTAGATCTCACAAAGTGAATCTTGGGACACTTACGTGATAAAATGCTGAATTTGGTGACATCCATCAGTTCTTCTGCCTTCATTACATACTAAAATCTATTATGATTTATAGATTTTGTGGCAAAAGGGAAATGACCTTATTCTATCAAGAGATCAATTCATATGGGAAGCAGCTCATATAAACATTCTTGCAGAAGTAAATACACCAGCTAAAAAATGATGTTTCCTGTTTTATCTTTCGTTGAAGGAAATGGTGGTCTGATATTCTAGAAAGCAAACATTATGACATTTGAACTGTCTACTTCACATACTGATACCCATAATATTACACTCATAATTTCACATTTGTTAATAACCTATACTGTATGGGAAATCCTCTTTTACTTGCTAAACTGGTTTTCTTTTTTCAGGTGATGTGGTCCATGTCAACATATTTTTTTCTTAACCAATTAAATGAGATCTCAAATTTAATTTGGGAGTATGTGTGTTTGGCTACGAAACTTTAGGTTTCTAACACCGTGGATTTCTTGTCTAGTTAAATCTCATTTCACTGATTTTGATATGTCAAGTTTCGTATAGAATCCTCTAATTTTTAGGCACATTTGGATATTGAAGTTTCAAATTTATCGCCTTGTATTGTTTCCTAACAGATCCCTTGATATCAGCGAGTTACATAGATTGAGGAATTTTTTGTGGTAACATGCCATGCCAATTTTGTACCTGGACCTTGTACATTGAGTTTAGCCCCAAAAACAATTTAAAAAGGTATTCCTATCAGTTAGTATAAAGGCCTGCCAATGCAAGTAGTTTTTCTATAATTCCTTTCATAACTGTAAGCTCACCCTAATTTTGAATTAAGCTTTACCTGGAAATTTGTTTGTCCTCTAAAAATTGTCTTCCTTGGAGGTACCTCTCATTTTTCATATTGATTATAGCATTAATATATTTGGTGGAAATCGCCTTTCCCCACTGGAACATACCAAATCCATTATATAGCAAAAATAAAAGAGAATCCAAAAGAATGTCTAGCATGGGAAGCTAAGCATTGCATGCTAGTCTAAACAACTACTCAATTTGGGTGGGAGTGATTATTTTTGAATCTGCCATTTGAATTGTTGAAATAGCAAAACTTTTGTTGTGATTTTTTCAGAACACAAATCCCTTACCCTAATATCTGACTCTTTCTTTTATGCTTTTTATTTTCTACAGGATTTTGGAATTAAATACAACATGGAAAACGGTGGACCTGCGCCGGAAGCAATTACTGATAAGATCTACGAGTACACTACAACAATAAAAGAGTACTTAATTGCAGAAGGCCTACCAGATGTATTGCCTGCTTTCTTAGCAGTTCATAGTTTTCTGGATTGCATCATGTGTAGTTGCTTAATGTGGTAGTTTCATTGATCACATGTTCATATGTCCAGGTTGATATCTCTGTAATGGGCGTAACAAGCTTTGGGGGTCCAGAGGGTCAGTTTGATGTTGAAGTTTTTGATTCAGCCAACGATTACGTGAAATTGATGAAGTATGTTATCTTCACTGGATCAATGTCAAGTTTTTACTTTCTGGTTTTAGTGGAAGCTTATATGTTGAAAACATTTATCCATGTCATTGTTTTCATCGGATACGATGAGAGTGGAGGGGTGGCCTTGGCTGATCTGAACCATTAAAGCTGGGTTCGGGTGTAGCTTATGAGAGGTTCTTATTATTAGAGCATTTGACACAAAATCAATTGGCAATGGGTGGGATGACCCCTTAAGTATATAAACCAACCGGTCTTAATTATTCGATGTGGAATACAAGCTCTCTTAATACTCTTCCTCACGTGGGATCAACAAACAAACAAGCACCCTAAGAATTTCAAATGGGTAAGAGATTTGGCACATTGACCACCCAAGACCCAACTCTGATACTGTGTTAGAGCATCCAACCCAAAACCAATTGGCAAAGGGTGGAGGGCTCCCTCAAGTATATAAACTAACTTTGATGATCTTAATTATTCGATGTTGGGTACAAGCTCTCTTAGCACTTGGTCCTAATTATTTGATGTGGGATACAAGTTCTCTTATAGCACTAATGCCCTTGAGTTGATCTGAACACACCGAACAAAACCATGGATTTATAATGCAAATCCACCAAGCGGGTATGGGATTTGGTCTAGAAGGCCTCTTAATACCCTTCCTTCCAATTCGACCCGAGTGTTACCTGATCCACACTCTACGTGTCCGGGTTGTCACCCCTAAAAGTTGTGAATTGTGCATGTTGTGACCCTTTAACTTCTATAACTTCTATTGAGACTGTTTACATGCATTTCCAAGTCAGTAACGTTGGTGGATGGATACTGATATTTTCCGATTTCTTAGTTTAATGTACACTTTTTACAGTATTAACAAATTTCCTTAATATTTTCTAATTAAAGTTATTTATTTTGTTGAATAGACAATTATACCAGTACATAATTTCACTACTTTTTGTTCTTACATTCTTCAACATAAAAAATGTTTGAAGCAGTTGTGACTTATAATACACTGTTTTGCTGATATTTCCATTTGGATTGCTCTCCTGTAATGGCATTCAATTTGTTGATTTCTTTGCAGGTCGATATTTGATTTCCAGTCTATTCAGAAGTTGCTTTCATCACCAAAATTCACATTCTGGTATGTATTGACATCTTGCTTGGATCTAAGGCGCATCATACTTCCATTTTGATTTTTTAAAGTTTATGTTGGATGTTTAAAACCTGTTATCCACTTTTAGTTATGATGCACTTCATGGAGTTGGTGGGGCTTATGCTAAACCTATATTTGTGGAAGAGCTTGGCGCAAAAGAAAGCTCTTTATTGAACTGCACACCCAAGGTACTGTTAGGTTAACATCATATTTGTTTTGAAATTATTAAGCTTTTGTGTCCGTAGTACTAATGCTCTCAGTTCCGTTTGCACATGAATTCATGCAAACAGGAAGACTTTGGTGGAGGGCATCCAGATCCCAATCTAACCTATGCAAAGGAGTTAGTTGCACGCATGGGATTGGATAAGTCAAACACTGAACATGAGCCTCCAGAATTTGGTGCTGCTGCTGATGGTGACGCAGATCGTAACATGATCCTTGGTAAAAGGTAGCATCATATAAAAACTTTGGCATGAACAACTTTCTTGCTAGAATCTTTAGTTTTTCCCATCAAGTAAAAAATAAAATATTGGGCAAGCCATGCTAGAATCTTAGATATCTAATTCTTTTTATGATGTCAGGTTTTTCGTTACTCCATCTGATTCTGTTGCTATAATTGCTGCAAATGCGGTTCAAGCCATACCCTACTTTTCTGCTGGTCTGAAGGGAGTTGCCAGGTTCTGTAGTCTTGCTTAGCTTCTGTGGTGCCATGTGTATGTCTATTCGTGCATGCGTGTTGTCATGCCCATGCATAATACTTCTAACATAATAATTCGAAAGGTTATTAATACTTCCTAATAATCAATATTTTGGAAAATATCCAAATTAACAATATCTAAGCAATATAATTCTTTGATAGACTTGGAATATGTAAAAAGGGATAAAAATTAAGTATTGAGCCCCGTATATATAGCCAATGAAAGTTACAATAAGAATAAAAAGGTAAAAAGAGAAAAACTTAATAAGCCCTAATAAATTAGGCTGCTACTATATCTCCAACACTCCCCCTCAAGTTAGGCGCAAAAATGTCAACTAAGTCAAGTTTGACAAGAGAGTCCGAAGAATGGATAGAGTGACAGGTTTGGTAAAAACATCTGCAACCTGATCACTGGTCTTCACAAACGATGGAGTGACAATACCACTGCTAACCTTCTCCCGAAGAAAGTGAATATTGATCTCTATATGTTTCGTTCTCTCATGTAATACAGAGTCAGAAGCAAGCTAAATAATAGATCGATTATCGCAATATAATTTAGATGAAGAAGTCACTGAAAATCCCAACTTGCCAAGAATCGATTGTAGCCAGATAATCTCACATGTGCTAAGTGCCAATGCCCGATACTCTGCCTCTGCTGACGAGCGAGAGACAACTGATTGCTTCTTGCTCTTCTAAGAGATAAGATGAGTCCCTCGAAAAGCACAAAAGCCTGTAGTAGATCGATCGTCACATTCTCCCCCATAATCTGAATCTGAATAACAGGCTAGAGGATCGGTTTGAGATCCTAATGCATAGAACAACCCAAGTCTAGGACAAGACTTGAGGTACCGAAGAATATGATAAACTGCATCAAGATGAGGCTGACATGATCTGTGCATGAACTGACTAACTTAGTTGACAGCGAATGAAATGTCTGGCTTAGCGTTGGCTAGGTAGATAAGTCTACCTACCAATCTCTGATAGACAAATGAATCTCTCAACTCCTCACCTTCTGCAGTAAGCTTCAGGTTTGAAATCATAGGTGATGATGCCGGTTTGCACCCCAACATCCCAGTGTCTGAGAGAAGATCCAGAACATACTTTCTCTGAGAAAAAATAATACCTCTGTTGCTACGGGCAACCTCAATCTCAAGAAAGTATCGCAAAAATTCAAGGTTCTTCACATCGAAGGCCTTTCCAAGATCTACCTTGACCTATGTAATCCCAGAAATATCATCTCCAATAATAATAATATCATCAATATATACCAAAAGGATGACATACTGTCCAGAAATATTCCGTCGAATGAAGCAGGTATGATCAGAATGACATCTGGTGAATCCTAAACATACAACTACATCACTAAAGTGAGAGAACCAGGCTCATGGTGACTGTTTCAGTCCATAAAGAGACTTACGCAGTTGACATACCTTTCCATCATACTCCCCCTCACCACGAAAGCCCGGTGGGGCAGCCATATAAATAATCTCGTCTAGATCACCGTGAAGAAATGCATTCTTCACATCTAACTGATGAAGATACCAAGAGTACTCCGTTGCAAGAGAAATAATCAGTCGAACAGTAGTCAATTTTGCCACGAGGGCAAAGGTAGCACCAAAGTACCTGAGTAAAGCCCTTCGCTACAAGCCTAGCCTTGTGACGATCAATAGTACCATCTGCAAGAAACTTCAGGTTGTAAACCCAATGACAGCCAACAGCCTTCACCCCTGAAGGTAAAGAGACAAGATCCCACGTATGATTACGTTGAAGAGCGTCAATCTCTGTCTACATGACAAGAATCCACTGGGGCTCCTGCATAGCCTCTGAAACAGAGCGAGGAACCGGCGTATCTGATAAGGCCATACTATAAGTTCGAAATATAGGAGACAGATCACCATAAGAAACATAAGTAGAGATCGGGTATAAAATCTTGGCAGTCCAACCATAATGAGCAACAGGACGACGATCACGCTGCGGATAACGACGCTCTAAATCATTATCCTCCACTGACAATGTCTCATCAGGTAAAACAACTGACTCAGTATTTGTAATTTCATCAGTACTAACAACAAGTACATCAATATGCTCAACAAACTGAGAAGTATTATCTGCATCGCTTGAAGTAGAGGGGACATCAGCAGGGAGATGAGAGCGAGGGCGACGAACATAAACCTACAAAGGAAGAGAGGGTGGTGACTCTGTACCAGGGATGAGTGGCTCTGGAGGAGGAGAAACCGATGACTCTGTAGTGATAATGATCAATGACTCTGGCTCCGGGGGTAATGGAAAATCAAAGGAAGTATCATCAATTGGAGGGGCAGACACAGGACTGGAAGAAAAATAAGGAATATGCTCAAGAAAGGTAACATCTAGACTATGATACATACGACGCCTAACAGGATCATAACACCGATACCGCTTAGACTGATTGTAATAGCCCACAAAGACACAACGAATTGTTTTATTATCAAGCTTATGACGAGTAGGAGATCGATCCCGAACAAAACATGTACATCCAAAAACACGAAGGGGAACCGAAAAAAGTGTTTGCTCAGAAAATAAAACTTGTAAGGGAGTCCTATGCTGAAGAACACGACTCGGCGTACGATTGCATAAAAAGGTAGAAGTCAAAACAGTAAAATGTCAATAAGATTTTGGCACTCCCATGCCTCTAAACATACAACGTATCATCCCTATCAGACTCCTATTTTTTCTTTTAGCAACGCTATTTTGCTCAAGAGTATATGGACAAGTGAGTTGTTGAAGGATACCCTGAGAAGAAAGATGAGACACTAAGGCATTAGACACATATTCCTTGATATTATCTGAACGAAGAGTACGAACAATGACATCGAATTGTGTCTTAATCATTTGTAGAAACTGAGTGATTATAGGGAGTACATCGGATTTCTTATGCAAAAAATAGACCCAAGTACAATGGGTATGGTCATTTATAAAGGTCACATAGTATCGGACACCTGACAGAGTAGTAACAGGAGAGGGTCCTCAAATATCAGAGTGTATTAGGTCAAATGGCTTGGGTGACTGGTGCATGCGAGAATATAACTGGTCCTAACATGTTTTGATAGGGAACATATAACACAGTCAAGTTTACCACCAACACAAGCATTACTCAAAGTAGGAAACAACATACATAAATATTTAAAATTTGTATATCCAAAACGGTCATGCCACAACTGAACAGTTTGTGACGAAAATCATAACGACAATTACTAGGTAAAATACTAGCATGCAAGTTAGGAACAGATAAAGATAAAGTAGGTGCAGGTGACGTAGGTAGAGGAACTAGTGAAACTGGAGGCGGATCGCCTAGATAATACAGTCCATCTCTCTCATGTCCCTTGATAATAATTCTCCTGGTACTCAGGTCCTGCAAATAACATGAATCAGATAAGAACACAACCGCACGGTGAAAATCTTTGGCTAACTAATGTACAGATAATAGATTCATGGCCAACTTTGGCGCATGAAAAACCGAAACGTAATGTAAAGCCATCTGGGAGGCGGACTGTACCCTACTAACAATAGGGGCATGTGTCTCGTCTGCTAACTGAACCTGTGTATGTAACCAGGCTTTGTGGATATATGGCAGGTAGTCTAAGGCAGTTGGTATAGAGGCAGTTGGTGCTAGCTTCTTTTCTGTGGTTTTGGAGCTTTGTGGGTATATGGCAGTCGGTGCTCGTTGTTGGCTTTGCTTTGTGGTTTTGGCTTTGTGTCCCCGGCAGTGGGCTAGCTTCCTTTTTTTTTTTTTTTGGTTTTTCCAGTGGAGAGGCTGTCGATGGTGACAGTAGGGGGTGATGAAAGCTAGGGTTAAGGTTAGGATTAGGGTTAGGGATGGAGGTTAGACTCTGATACCAACTTGGAATATGTAAAAAGGGATACAAATTAAGTGTAGAGCCCCGTATATATAGCCAATGAAAGTTACAATAAGGATAAAAAGGTAAAAAAAAAAATTTAATAAGCCCTTATAAACTAGGCTGCTACTTTATCTCCAACAGATAGTAAAATTAATAATAAACTAATGTAAAATGTCACATTCTCTGAGTCTTCAATCTTTCAACTTCCACTCTATTGTTGTAATCTAAATTCTAACTTTGAATCCGTAAAATAATAAGCCCAACAAGAGTATTAACTACCACAGTGAGCAGTATACCGTAAGAAGAGATTTTTATCACACATGGATTTCAGATTTTATATAAAGCAGTCTCTTGTAAAGTATCAAGAATATTGAACTTTTATGGAACTGTGGACGATACACTAAACAGACATTGCTTGCAAAAAAATGAAAAACACCTTATCAGCTTTGACATGACTAACATTTACCATCTTGGTGAAGGCCACTACATTGTTGCAGCATCTCGCACATAGGAATATGACTCGTTTTTCCCAAGACTCTAACCATATCGGTCCGAGTCTGGTATAGATCATCCAATTCGTAGCTGTATAACTTTGAGTCATGCCGATACCACCAAGTCACCACCAATTCAGGTGGGATTCATGATATCCGTGTGACTTGTACCATTAGCAGATTGGAGGTGACTGAATCGGATTCGGCCGATAACTTAAACCTTGTTTGCCAATAAAATAGCTCTACTTTATATAAATTAGTCATTCACTCCCTACTTATGTGTTGAACTATTTTACCTTGCTCCAAGCCCTTCGTGGAGATAATCATTGATATTTTAAAAAAAAAACCCAAATATTCTCTCTTTGTGTGAATGAGGCATGAGAAATTTAACCACAGCCACCTATAAATGAAACAAGTGCAAGCATTCTCTCTCCTATATTTTTTATTGTCCTTCTGTGTCACAAAATCTAAATTAAATTTCCAATAACTAGGGAAGTTATATAATTTATCCTCTCTAAGATTAAATTGAAGTAAAAATATATTCATATAATGATATAATTACTTTGTGGTGTTACAGAGTTTGCTTGCTTTGGTGGGCAGGTTCATGCATTTGTGCATGCTTTCTTAAACTTGAATTTTCATTTGTTTAACCTTGTTTCTCCAAGTGCTTGCACAATCTCTCTCGTCCACAGAATTTAAACTTTTCCGAAGACCAGAATTCTAAGTTGTCCATCTGCGTGCGAGTTCATTACTTACCTCTTTTGTTTGTTTCTCATTTTTTATTTTTTTGCCTACAGGAGCATGCCAACGTCAGCTGCTCTCGATGTTGTAGCTGAACATTTGAACTTGAAATTTTTTGAGGTACTCTCTCGCAAAAACTAAAAAATTTCTAATTATGTATTTCTTTTCTATTATTATGAGAGGCATAGTTATGCTATTATGTTGATGTCAGGTGCCTACTGGCTGGAAATTCTTTGGTAACTTAATGGATGCTGGAATGTGCTCAGTTTGTGGTGAAGAAAGTTTTGGAACTGGTAAGACTATGTGCCATTTTCTTTCATATCTAATAAATAAAAGCAAGTCACATTATTTATGGAATCTTCATTACATTAAATAGATTGTACGGTTCAATTTTTTCAAACATTTGTTCTACCTGTTGGCAGGCTCCGACCACATACGTGAGAAAGATGGAATTTGGGCTGTTTTGGCTTGGCTATCCATACTTGCCTACAAAAATAAAGACAACCTCAGTGGGGAGAAGCTTGTCACAGTGGAAGACATTGTTCGAAAGCATTGGGCCACATATGGGCGTCACTATTACACTAGATATGATTATGAGGTATGCCTGAATAGTAGCTTTATTACTTATTGTTCTAATCCCTCTAGTAGCAGTAAGATTGTGATAAACATCATTTGTTAAAGGAAATTGTTTGTTTCTTCAAGAATGTTGATGCAGGTGCTGCAAAGGAACTAATGGCATATTTGGTGAAACTGCAATCTTCCCTTGGTGATGTTAACAAGTATGCTTCCCTTGCTATCTCCAAAAAAAAACTCTTTGGAAATATTCATATTTCATGGACTTAAATGAAGTAAAGGCATTCTGTCAGTACCCTAAGTTTTCTATAAAATTTCATTTCAATTACACTAGGTTGGGTTTGTAGTGTATGACTGTGCATGTTAAACATGTCTGTATCCTTGGGATATGGGCATGGCTCATTTCCTTTGTAATGGCAATTCTTCTATAGAAGGGATGAGCACTACGTCACTTGGAGCCTTTTAAAGAGCAAGATTTGGAATTTCTTTGGGAATTTGCTTTTGCTTGAACTCAGTAGAGATATAACTCAGAGACACTGAAGAACATTCACTCTCTTCTGCCCCTTTATTCTTCTCTCCCTTGTTCTTGCAGAATGAGCATCACTATGCAGAATTTTGCTCAGACTCCCCTTTTTTATCTGTGGATCAATTTGTTGGTTTTCCTTTTTGGCTTATATATTTTCAATTAGGAAAAGGTTAGAATGATATCTGCTGCTTATTATCTAAAACACTACAAAACTAAAACCAAATAAGCACATATTTTATTGATATTCCTCTGATTTATAGAGCCGTTGGATGAGAAATAAAATAATTCTCCTCTTTGATCTGAATATTCCAATTTTGAGTTGTAAAGAATCTATAAAATGAATTAAAAATGATATTTCACTGAAAAATCCTGATATCAGAGCCGAAATTCAAGGTTCCCAGTTCCACCCTACTTGGCTTCTGTAGTTTTCTTTTTTCCTCTTCTTCGTCCTCATCTTTGTGTTGGTTGGTGTCTGACTTAGTTTTATTATTTATAGTGTTTCAGATACTCCCGATATGCTATTCCTTTATGTTTATCAATATTAGTGAGTCTCTATGAAATGTGGATTTAGAGATTGTATTAAATGTTGGTCATTGGGAATAAAATTTAAAATGTGATGGGGACATTTAGAAAACAAAGCAGACAGAATAAAAGGTACTCATAATCCAATCAAAACTATCAACACTACCTGCCCCAGCCTGATCAACTTTTCCTTGGATTGGGTAATAGTTGGTTGTTGGGGTGGTTGATGAGCCCCATCTCAGAGGACCTTGCCCCCCCCCCCCCCCCCTCCCCACACAGCCAAAGTGCCGAAATAGAGCCTAATGGACTTACCCCATTGCTTTGGGTTGGCGGGAGACACCCTGTGGAATGAGTATGTTTGAAATTTATCAGTTGACATAATCCAATTTTTTGGTTGCTTTTTATGACTTCCACTTTGTCAGAGGATTGTTTGTACTATGTATTGTGGTCTATATTGAGAAGTGCTTGATTAGCATCGAGGCTGAACTGCCATTTTCTCTTTTTGATATCGAATCTGCAACATTCTCATTCTGGAAAGGATGTTCTTTTGCAAACCTTGTGCTGTATACTTTACACAGGACTGTGAAGGGAATACATTCAGATGTGTCGAGTATTGTCCATGCTGATGAATTCGAATACAAAGATCCTGTTGATGGTTCCATTTCAAAGCATCAGGGTATACGCTATCTGTTTGAGGATGGGTCACGATTGGTAAGCAAGCTCTCCCCTGACCAATAACCCTTTCAGATAGTTTTGAGATCATTGCATGTAGTATTGGAGAGTTAGGAGTTGGGAGTGCATTAGCTTCCTAGCTTTGTCAGGGTTCATAAAATTATTGTGGGGAAGTACTTCCAGCAAGTTTGACAAGCATTTGCATCCCTGAAGGAAATGTTGAGGACAGCGGGAAAATGACAAGAAATTCACATTCATAAACGGCGAAAAATCAATATTTCTAAAGGAATTCATGTTCTGAATATGACTTCTTGTTTTGGAACGCAAACCTGAAGTAAGAATGTTCTCATTTCAATTATTTTCTTACTCAAATAGACATGTTCCAAATCTCTTTTCTAAAAGCATTTTACTTATGGAATGCATGTTCTAATTATGAGTTCTCTGTTGCTGAAAAAAGAAGGTTCTAATTTTCAATTATGAGTTCTTTGTTTCCTGGAATCTTTCTTACATTTTTAAACCTGCCCCAGGTTTTCCGTCTCTCTGGAACTGGCTCAGAGGGTGCTACCATTCGTCTTTACATTGAGCAATATGAAAAGGATCCATCTAAGACGGGGAGAGATTCTCAAGAAGCACTTGCTCCTCTTGTGAGATATATCTTCAAGCTTTCTTGCCATTCATTACGGCCTCTTTAATCACTTTCTTTTGATTAACTGGGATACATTTGGTGGCAGGTGGAGGTTGCTCTTAAGCTGTCTAAGATGCAAGAATTTACCGGCCGATCTGCTCCCACTGTTATTACATAGACACCTGCGGCTGCATATTAGGTCGTCTCCACATACTTATTTTTTGAGTTTAATAAGAATACGTTATCCTCGTGTTCGCCCTGTGGTATCAAAAATCCATGATCCCTCCCTTTAGAGGACACATGAAAGGTTTTTTTTTTTTTCGGTTGTGTTTTAAGAACTCTTGGCAGTGGGCACCCATCTTCCAACATTTAAAGCTTTATTCATTTACCACTTGACTTCAGATTGTTGCCGTGTCTGGTTGCTCCCCACCCACCCACCCAAACAAACCCCACTTCCTTTTTTTTAGTCATTACATTTTCCATTTGGCCCCATGAGTGGAGGAATTTCTTATCAAGTTTTTCATTTCAAGTATTGTGATACAGTTTTCACCGTCAAATAAATGAGTCCTATTAATATTCAATGATAGAAATTGTGTCACATCACTTGGGATGAAAAACTTGATATGCCTAACATTAAAGCTTCCCAAGTTATTATTAATCTTTTACTATCAAATCTTTTAAAGTAATGATCAACATGGTTGATAACATATTGTATCACGTGGAATGTTTAAATCATGTAACTCATTACATGTTAAAATATGTTTGAGAAATACGCAGTTCTAGTCTAATGGGTCAATCCAATTATGATTGTCATTGTTAAGACTAAACTAGTACATGAAAATCTCGTGTTAAGTTCTTATTAGGTTGACGAATTTTAATAATAAGTTCGTGTCATGCTTACATCATGTTATACCAATATTGTCATAAACCATCTGCTCATTAAAGCAGCCCAAAATATGGTTCCAATGATTCAAATTTTTTAGTAAAGAGTAATGCTATTGAGATTTGAAAAATTGATCTAATTTACTGATATAAGAATATGTCAAGTGACAGAATTTCAATGAAGAAGTACGAGAGTCTGTCTCAGCAATATTATTGAATTATGTCACCGTTACATCATTAAATCAATTAATTAGATTAAATTTTTAAGTCTAATCGCATTATTCGTAAAATAAAAGGCATCCGTAGGATTCCAATCTATACAACAAGAAGCAAAAACAAACTATTGACAATTATATCACATGCAAGTCACTTTCCTGACTAAAGTAGACACACCCCACACTATCCACATTGTCAAGAAAGAAGGTTCAGCTTCATATCACAGGCCAGAAGTGAATGGCACTTCGGTGGCCGGAATCCATGCATCTCCGGCCAAGAAACTCCCAACAGAGAATTTTTCGGCCTCTGTCCCACTTGTTATAATGTTATATCCCGGCCACTTAACCCTAGCACTTGTCATCGCTCCAAGTCCTGTATTCATGTACTCACCATAGTATAGAGTTTTCAAAGCAAAGTCGCCGTCCCATGGACACCACCCTTCAGGGTCAATCAAGCTGTCCAGAGAAGTCTTCATGATCACAGTCCTGGAGTACTGCCCCCATGGCCGGCCAAGATAGGTTTTAAACGATTCCTGCTCTGGTTTCAAATCCGAGGCCGCGGTAACAACTGAATTATGTATAACAATCCCTGTGTTCTCATTGGGATCACTTCTTGCTTGAGCTGTGACTGTGTTCTTCTGATTACTCATTGGCCTTCTTACGTATATGTTACAGTTTTGAAGAACCATGACAGCATCGCCACAAATGAAGTCTTCAGTGCCACAGATGTCACAGTTGCGATAGAATTGGCGTTGGGAATGGACATATAAGGTGTCTTGGTAGCCTATGAACCTGCAGCTGTAGAAAATCGAGAAATCCGAACTGGAGCGAAGAGCAACTGCTTGGTGTTTCTGAGGTCCGGCCGTGTTTTTGAACGTCATGTCCCGGGCGATGAAGCCATTGCCGGAAACAGCTGATAGCAGAAAAGGCTGTGTGAGTAATGAGATAATTATCATTCCACTACTATAACCTATTTATTAATATAGTCAAACAATATCAATATATCAGTGGCACATTATTTAATTTTTTGATTAGTAGCGAAAGAACTATTTCATACTATACTTGTTGGTTTATTTTTATGGAGTCTAGTTTGTATATGTGATTCGGATGATGACCCGACCCGAAATAATGTTGTGTGGTTTTTAATGAAAAATTTTCTGAGGCTTAGTCCATGGAACAAAGGCTTGGGCCGATAGGCCCAAGCCGTAGCGCTCATGGACAAGCTTCGTGGGGGTTCGGGGGCAACGCCCCCGAGGAAAAATTTTTTGGGCCCGTTATACAGCCCAGTGCGTAGGACATATAAACCCTGTTGTTTTGGTGATTAGGGTTAATCGTGGATTGTACAGCCGCTCTCTGTATTCAACTCTCTCAATAGTGAAATCCCTGCAGTTTCGTGGACGTAGGCAAATTGCCGAACCACGTAAAATCTGTGTCTTATTCTTTCTTGTTTCTTATTGCTTTATATTCTTGATTTGTTCTTCGATTGTGTGTGTTTGTTAGTGGATTTAAATCGTGTTAAATCCCAACAATACTAGGGAAGAACAATATTATTGGAACCTAAAAAATTAACATAATTTCTTAAACTAATGATGTGAAGATGACGTGGTCTAATAGTATTAGAGTAACGTTACATTGATCAAATTTTAAGATCAAATTTAAAACCCAAACAACATGTGACAATTAAGCCAAATTATTTAAAAGTCAAATTATTTTGCCTTTTTCTCATTTTGCTCCCATTTTTTGGGGGAAAGCAAATTGTGGACCGGAGGGAAAAGTCCTCCTCCAATTTTCCTTTCCATTATTCTTTCCTTTAATACCAAACAATGGAATGCTTTTCCATCCACCCCATTTTCCTTCCCCCATTTTCCGTCCACCTCATTTTCCTTCAGACCAAACATGCTGTTAGTTCTTTATAACCATTGGGTTAACTATTAGTCTCATCAAATATTAAAACTTAGTATTAATTTAATAGATACAATAAAATTATATCATTAGATTAACAAATTAAGTCAAATTTTAAAGTTTAAATAACATTATTCGTGTAACTCACCAAAAGTTGCAGAGCGAAAAGTGCTGGTGCCATCTTGAAGATTGTTATACTTATTGCCAGTAACAATGGTAGCACCAATCCCATCTCCAATAAACATCAAATTTTTCATTGTTTTCTTAATCTCAACATTTTCCTTGTAGACTCCCTTTTTGACATATATAACAAATCTCTTACTTCCACTCCTTGATGCAGCCACAGCTTCGGATATGGTCTTGTAATCACCTGAACCATCTTGTGACACCACAACGTCGGCATTAATCGATGCTCCGGCCCCTTGAAGAAGCTTCCGGTCAGCAGCTGAAACCCATCCAGGGAAGCCCCCGGATAATAAGCGTCAGCCTCGGACCTTTTTACTAGAAATTGCAGTTGATCGTGAAGCCATGGCCTTATTGAGTGCAAGTGAATTGCTAAGGAACATGTTGAAGTCACTTAGCATGATGGGAAAGGACTGCAAATAAGAACACAAGTCAAAATCAATAAACCCGTTTCGACATGTTTGTTCATTGGCAATTGCAGCACTTAACCAAGTTTGAGAATCAGCCATGGTGGTTCGATTATTGATAGAGGTGATAGAACTGTTGAGCTTGTCAATGGTGTCCTCATAAAGCTCCAAACAATCAGCCCAAGCTGACTTGCCTTGCTCGTTGAACAAGCTCACGTCCATGACTGATACGAGCTTGTGAGCTTGTACAGCGTTATCCATGGTGGCCCTTAGGGCAGTGTCACGCATACTGAAAATGGTTTCATCTAAGCTTGCTTGAGGTTTATTTTTGATGAAGGAATTGCAGAGTTCTGGATATGTGGTTTGGGTACATAGAGATATTGTAGCACCATGCACCACCTTTAGAGATATGACTAGAACATGAACAGCTAAAAGTGCTAAGACAGAAGGTTTATCCATGTACACAAAGTTTGCTAGCTATGTATTATTTCTCTAATGATTTAATGATCTAAAGATGGCAGGAGAGGACTCATTATATAGGCCACAACTTGGCTTTGTGGGGTCAAAGAAAAGGTATTAGCAGCCTAGATATTGGTAATTTTGTTTCACGCCATTGCACTTGATTTCTATTTCGTCCATCAACTAACTGATTAAGTTCCTGGTTGTATTTCGATTAATTTCTGTTGTCCAAATCTGCCACCAATTTTTGAGGAAAACTATAACATTGGCATCAGCTGCCCCAATTAAGAGCTTAATACTTACTAAAGGGGGAATTGCACCCTGTACCCGGAAAGATTTAATGATTTTCACTTTTTAGCTTTAAACACTACAAGGAAAAGTTTTTACGCGGTAAAGTGCTGTTATAAAAAAATTTTAATATTTAGTCACAAATATTTTTTGTAGCGGCATTGTCTCACCATAATAAGTGTAGTTTCAAAAGGTTTTTACGGCAGCAACGGTCTGTCTCAAATAGTATTTGCGGCATCAAGAATCTATCTTAAATAAGTTGTCACAAAACATCTGACACTTTTACTTTTATTACGATGGTAAAAGTGCTACCTCAAATACCATGTTTGACTGTCGTAAAAAATAAAAGATTTTGTTGTGGCAGTTAATATACTGTTACAAAAAGTATGAAATTTTTTCTACGTTAAATGAAAAATATTTACGACAGCAACGATGCCGCCACAATTTTTTTTTTTTTTTTAATTATTATGGACCGTTAGTAACTAATGTTATATACCCTATTTTTTTTAGAGTGAGGAGGGGGATTTGAACTCTTGACCTCAAGAAGACAAAACTTTCACAAGGTAAGAAGTATTATTGAACCAAAGATCTATTGGTATCCGCATAATTACCCAATTCAATATATAGATAAATACAAAGATAAATATGACAAACATTTCAAAAAACATAGCAATATTTTCATATATATAAAAAAAAAAATCTCATGAGTTAAACAAAATGTAAAATATACATTTTCACAAAACACAACGGTCCATAAGTACAAGAAATTAATGCAAAAAATTAAATATTCTTTCCGAACCATCTACTCTCTCAGTGACTTGTGAAAAAAACATAAAATTATTATTATTATACTGAAATGATATCTATATATATATATATATATATAAAGAATTAAAAGAAATTAGAATATACACCAACAGAGGACCATACAATATTTTTCTGAATGACTTGTCCAATTATGTAAGTGGTATATAAATGAATCATATCGTATATATTTCTTACAATTAGTTTTATTAATACCTGATTCGTTTATCGTACTGTGCTGGATCCACTCATTTGCTAAACAAATAGCTTAAGGAAGACTCAAACTCACTAATTTTATGTCGTATTAACGGATCGTGTCATATTTTGACACTTTTAGTTTTGATATAAAAAATTGACTTTGTAGAATTTAATTGTTTTTTTTCTTTGAACTAGAAATTGTCTTTTGATGTAAAATTACGTAATTTTATAAAGTATTACTTGTAATATGAAAAATAGTTGTGGCCAATATAAATTTTTTTAGAGTTTTTCTTCTTTAAATTATAAATTGTTTTTAATCTAAAACAACATTTTAATGTTTTATGAAATATTATATACGACAGGAAAAATAGTTGTCATAAATATAAAAAATTCTTATGAAATATTATTTGTAGCAAGAAAAATAGCTGCCACAAATATTAACAAAATATTAATACAAACATGTTTGTTGTGACGACAAACACAACCGCCACAAAAAATTGTATAAAACACGCCTTTTATCTTGGCGAACATAGTCGCCGTAAAATATTAGTCACAAAAAACCCTTATTCTTGTAGTGAAAGATAAATTTTTCTACATTACACTCTCAATATATCAAAAGTGTTGCAATGTAACTCTTGTGTTAGATTCCGTTACTTTTTCCATCACTATGGGTGCAAATTGAGATTTGCGCATTACTAAAATTAGCTCTAAAATTGTAGTATGTGTCTTCAAATTGTGTGGATTGGATTAGCAATTTTGAATATTTGAGCCCCTCAATTATATCTATTAGTTTATTTTGCACATAATTGAACTTGAATATTAATATGATTTGAATTATGCCCTAACTTGGATACGTGACATTGGCGTGACATGTTGACATTGCAATTGCTGGCAAATTAGGATGGTGAGACTTAATTGACACACGTCATAAAGTTTAAGAACTCAATAATTTCGAACGAAATGGAAATAAGGTGCGGAGATTGTTGAAAGTTGTGCTAATTTTATTAGTTTATTCACACATGGTTCATGTACATGGTGTGGTACATGAGTGCAGCTCAAGAGTTTTTTTTTAAGTTAAAAAATGGTTTGGTACATAAATGTACGTCATTAATATACATGTATAGATTCTAAGGGTCATTCATGAATCTACTTGTCTAGATACATGATAAGAGTGTCCTATAAATTCTAGAAGTATTTTGAGTCATTGTGTGTATCTTTATAGAGAATAGAAAAGAAAAGTATTATGAAATAAAAGTTTTTGTATTCTTCTTCTATATGGGTGTTAGTTCTAATTGTTCTAGTTTTAATTCTTCAACGGTCTTAGGCACGCAGTCTAGAGTTCTAGCTGCATTATTGGAGAGTGTGATTCTCTCAAGTGACATTAAGGGTATACAATAAAATAGCCAATTCGATAATTCAACCTTTTTAAGTCTTTGCCAATGAAAAATGTCATGGACCATCGTGAAGTTTACGTGAAAAAAGAATCTATGGGGCATATGGTCGTTTATCAATGTTAAATAACGCCAATAGGTTATGAAATCACTTTAATGAATTGATTGTGATAACTACTTTACTGATTATGATAACCAAGAATTTGACAATTACGATACATTTTTTTCTTTCTTTTTTTTCTTCTTATATCACCTACTATGAATTTAAGCGAAACATATTACACATAAGTAAGTTATTTGACAATATGTGGTAAACACTTTTTTAGTACAATAAAAGATAAAATATATATCGGAGAGAATTTGAATTTTCTGGCGTGTAACTGGACTTTGAGAATAAAAAATGGAGTAATATTATATCGACTTAAAAATTAGATTAGATAATTATAACTATTGAATAGGTAATGAGTCATAATAAATGTTGAGATCACAATAAAATCAATTATTGTAATTATTAAATTTAATTTTTTAAGTCAACGAAGTATTACTCTAACAAGTGAAGAAGTTAACATTTCAACAACCAGCCATTTAGTCAATCAGGACTGACCCACACAAAGGTATGGACATTTTGTACATTTAGATAATTTACAAACACTTAGAGAATAAAAAGTGAAGAAGTTAACATTTCAACAACCAGCCATTTAGTCAAATCAGGACTGACCCACAAAGGTATGGACATGTTGTACATTTGCAAACATGGTCGGTAATCCTAAAGAGACATTTCACAGATTTATGTAAGACCACCATCCACTCGTTCTCAGTTGTTGGTACCTTGAATATGCCTAAGATTAAGCTCGTAAATTCGAGTCGTACTCTCTTAGGTCGGGAGCTCAGTTCACTTTAGTCGCCCATAGATATCAAGTGCAAACCTCGAGCTCCTGCTTCTGCCTCTCAAGGAGAGCAACATATGAGACAATTGGCCTCCACCAGACACCACTTCGATAGTAATGGTCGCTTATCCAAGTATAAGAATCACAACTGCTCCAACACTCTTCACTATTGTTGCGGGATAGTAGCAACCGTTACAAGGAGAAGCAAAGATCACACCAAGGATCAAGCGAAGCTCAGGGCCAACTATAAATAAGGGGCATAACCCCAGTAATACAACAAGTAATTATAGTCTAACTCAATACTCTATGTAAATTCCCCTTTATCAATATATTTTTCAGGATTAAGAGACTACCTTGAGAGTGGATTAGTCGAGCTCCTAAGTTGGGGAACCATTATAAACCTCTGTATGTTAATCCCTTTTCCTTGGTCCAATTCTCAAGAGCCTAGAAGCTCAGATTGAATCACTTAGTGCTCACTAATTCTCCACTTCTACTTCATTGCGCTAGACTCATCATTAGTTGGCGTCGTCTGTGGGGACAACTGTTCCTGTTAAAATTCTACTTATGTTTTTTAGTAATTGATGGTTTCTATGTGCAATATGAGAAAAAGTCAGATGAATCCCCTACAATTACAGAACCAACAAGAAGCTGCCACTGAAAGATAGCAGAAAAATTCACATGATTTCTTGTCTAATCTGAAGATCGATCCTCCCATGCTGAATCTCCCTCCGAACAACGAATTTGAGGCCTTTCGCCTAGCCAACCAATGCCTCCTCCAACAGAATGAAGAGTTGCTGAGCCTCTTCCAACGTCCCCAAAGGGCATAACCAGCCCAAGACGGTCCCTCACAAGGGGAACAACAACACCTCAACCCTCTAAGAGACATCACTGAGGGGGATGAGCGTAGCCAGACAGTGGGCAATGCCCATCGTCGAGCTTAGAGGAACGAGGACAACGAGGAAGTACAGAGTCTAAACAGGGGAACTTACAAGAATGAATTTCCCCCACTTCAGCAGAACAGAAAGGAACAATATTGGGAGCAACGCTCAAGGAAATTCAATAAGAGGTCAGCCACATGAAGGAGGCTGTAAAGGGCAAAACCCCAGTGACTATGGACGCTGTGGTATAACAAACAGAATCTCCCTTTACTACAGAGGTGCTACATTTTTCTCTCCCATCTAAGTTCAGAATGCCTTAGATAGAGACATTCGATGGAACGAAGGATTCCATAGACCACCTTAACACCTATAAAAATCAAATGGAGCTACATGGATATCAAGACTCCTTGCGTTGTCGAGCCTTTGTCATCACATTAAAGGGCTCAACCTTAGCATGGTTCAATAGGCTGACTCATGCATCCATTTTCTCTTTCTGGGAACTCTCCATCTCATTCGTCTTGCATTTCATAGGAGCTCGAACCTACCGAAAGCCAAGCAATCACTTACTAAATGTAAAGCAGGGACCCAATGAGACGTTGTGAAGCCACATTCGGAGGTTCAATTCAGAATCTCTAAAAGTAGATATCCCTGATGAGAAATTTTCCCTCATTACCTTCATTGTAGAGCTGGGAGTCCAATCGAAGGACTTTATGTTCTTCATTTCCAAGAACCCACAAGCCAATATGACAGAAATCCTTGCCAAGGTAGAGAAATATATCAATGGCGAGGAAACTCTCATTTACAAGGCTAGGAGCTCAACTACTCACAAGGAGAAAGGGAAGAGGAAGGACCAAAGTCCTAGGAAAGAGAGGAGTCAAGACTGGTCTTCACGAAGAGACAAAGATTGCTCTCCAAAAAGAAAAAGAGACATTAGAGATCGCTTGGGTGCTCCACCTCAGGAGTTACAACCAAGATTCGTACCACGATAGTTCACTCCCCTCGATGCCAAGGTGTCTCAAGTCCTATATGAAAGTACAAAATGAAAAATTTATGAGGTGGTCACCTCGGATAAAGGTAGACCTCGCAAAGTGGGATGCAACGAAGTACTGTGAGTATCATAGGGACCATGACCACCTCACCGACTATTGCATCAAGTTGAACAAATAGATCTAGTTCTTGATTCAAAGGGGAAAACTATGCCGCTTCATAGCTCAAGACAATCAAAATCAAGCTCACCCACCCCCAACACTGTAGCTGCAAATTCCTGCGCAACTCCAACAACCCTTAGGAGAAATCAGGATAATATTAGGAGGATTTGCTAGAGGTGGGGAAACCATCTTAGTTAGGAAGGACCACATGCGCAAAGTCTGAGCGGAAGAAGTATGAGAGGTACAAGATGTATCCAAAGCACCTCGACTGAGCATGAACATAACCTTCTCAGATACAGATCTGGAAGGTTGCCAGCATCCCCATGATGATCCCTTGGTGGTGAGGGCTATTATCACCAACAGAACCGTCCACCGGGTTCTAATCGACAATGGAAACTTTGTTGATATCATCTTTGCATCTGCCTTCGACAAGATGAATATTGGCAGAGACAAGCTCAAACCAACGAGGACTCACTTGCTTGGATTCTCGGGAGAGAGGGTAATACCTCTGGGCTCAATCCAGCTTGTTCTCACAATAGGAGACCCACCTTGACAATCCACTACCACAGTAAGATTCCTGGTAGTTGACATCCCTTCAGTATATAACGTTCTTCTAGGCAGGCCTTCCCTCAACGTCATGAGGGTCATTCATTTTGCCTACTAACTCGTAATGAAGTTTGTAAAGTCACAAAATTTACCCTAGAAGACATTACTATCTACAAACCATTTAACCATGAGAGCAACTAAAAATAACTATTGGATAATAAATCATTCATCTACCTGATAAAGAATAAATACTACAAGCAACAAAACATTAAAACTTCTCCAATTTACAATTCAAAATCAAAGAATATCTAACAGCAGAATAATAAAACTAATTGAAACATTGTTCCACAAAAATCTCTCCAAATATAATAATCAGAACTAAAATAAAGCATCTCTAAGCCTCCACTTCAGGATCCTCATACTGATCCTCTCCAGCCTCGAGATCAACCTGCTCATCTAACTCGACATCCTCCTCGCTGCAAAAATTTGTAATGTTTTGTAAGGGGTGAGTAAAAGTCAGTAGAAAATCGCTCCCAAATCCTAACAAAGTTTTAAAACAAATAAAAGAAAGAAAGTTTCTTTTGAAAAATAACATATATAAATTTTTGAGAGTAAAACTATGACAGTTGTAATGATCTCAAGTATACGGAATACAGTAAATTCCTACACAACGATTCTACCTCATTCACCCACCACAACCACACAATCTCAATTATTCCCCGTAGGGCACATCACAAACCACTTTAGGAAAGACGTATACCGTCTCCTACTGCATTGAAGAATCCTTCCCAAGAAAGGTATATCATCCCTCAGCCTCGATCCTATGTGAACAATAGTGGTTGCTCTTACAAACAAAAATCCATTACAAGTGTTAGGCAACCATCTCGCCCCCACTGGAATAGACTAACCTTTAAAACTCTACGACAGCTCTCGAAGGCAATTCAAGTCCGTCATAACAAACCATACAAGAGATGAAATCACAATTTTCTCAACAACCATAATCTTAATCAATCAAAATTTTTATTAACAATTTAAATATCACAATTGTACAATTCTCAATATACTACAGTAATAAAGGAATTAAAATATACAAGAGATCATATCAAGAAAATCATTACAATTTTAATATCCAAAATTTTAGGATTTTGTCAAAAATATCATACTTTCTCGGAACAAGAACAAGTATTAGATGAAAATATGATTTAATATAGAATAGGAATTTAGAAATCAAGAATCCATGTATTTTTCACAATCAAACATATGTTTAGAAAAATTAGGGTTTTAAAAATTCAAGAACAAGTATTCCTTGAACCCAAATATGTATTTTATTTAAGACTATGTTTCAATGATAAAGAAACCAAAAAATCATACATAATTATCATATAATTATCAAGAAGATTAAAGATTAAAAACATACATAATTATACCCTAAGTCTCAATAAAAGAACTCTAGAAAAATTTCCTACTTTGGTTACATAGTTTGTTAGTAAACCTAGCGTGTTTGATCCGTTTCAGTGTGAAAATTCCTCTTAATCTTGTGTTTCTCCTCTTCTTTCTTGCTCTCCAAGACTATCTAGGGTAAGAACTGATGAAATAGGGCAAGGATCCTTGGGTATTTATATTATGAAAAAACAGTCCAAGCGATGCAAATCTAATACTCAGAATCACGACCTCACGTTCGAACTATCTACCTGACGTTCGAATGTCATTTTGGGATTCGAACGTTTCTTACTCCTAGTACTTTTGTTTTTTCATCAGAGTTTTGTCAGACACAAAAGTACTGGGACTAATTGTCGCTCAAATGGATTCATTCACATTTGAACAGACTCCTATTTTTAATTGAACTTCCAATGAATTTTTGGTCTATTTAGAGGTCGATTTGAAATTTTTTTGTGAAATACTCTTTTGTAACCCTAAAAATCTAGTATTTACTGCACAAATTTCAGATCAAACAGACATCAAGGTAAAAATTTATGGTCAAAATACTAAGACAATGTCAAATTCTTTTCTATCCAAATTCTATCTAAAATGTGATTTAATTCTAGAATACTTCCTTTTACTACACACCTTATTACCTCGTCTAACATTTTATTTTTAATATTAAAATCTATATAGTTCATACTTTCATCATTACATATATGAACATTTCAAAAATAATTATGTTGTTATATAAAGATAAGAATGTGAGAGTTTACAAAATTTTCTACCGAAAATAGCATTTGAGTAGTCCGAGGAGACCAGCGAGTGGCACGAGAATTCTACATGACATCTATGATACATGGGTCTTGTCTATGAACTGGAGACAAGACCCATGCTGTCAGAAGAGATGGAGTCTGTCCAACTCGATGAAGAACTAGAGCATTTGGTGTATGTGGGATCAAAGCTACTCAAAGAGGTTAAAGACCTCCTTATTCAATTTTTTCAAAAAGAATATGGAGGTATTCACATCAAAGCAAGAGGACATGCGGGGAATTGATTTCTTAGTCATCACGCACAAGCTCAGTGTGGATCCAACCTTCAAGCCCATCAAGTAGAAACGAAGAAATTTTGTCTCAGAACGCTAGAAAGTAATAAATGGGGAGGTCTTCAAGCTCCTCCATGCCAAGACCATCAAAGAGGTAGATTATTCGACCCAGCTGGACAATGTGGTCTTTATAAAGAAGATCAACAGCAAGTGACGTCTCTGCATCTACTTCACTGACCTAAATCGTGCCTGCCCAAAGGAAAGCTTCCCCTTATCCCGAATTGACTTGATTGTGGATGCCTTCACTGGGCATGAATTGCTCAGCTTCATGGATGCTTTTTCAAGATACAACCAAAATAGGATGGACCTCAACGACCAAGAGAAGACATACTTCGTAACTGAGCAAAGGACATATTGCTATCAGGTTATGCCATTCGAACTGAAGAACACTGGAGCCACTTACTAGCATTTGGTGAATTGTATGTTCCAAAAACAGATCAGGACATTAATAGAGGTATACATCGATGACATGTTGGTGAAATCATTAAAAGCTGAGCTCCATATCATATATCTCGAATAATCTTTTTAGATCCTTAAAAAGTACCAAATGAAGCTCAACCTAGCCAAATGCGCCTTTGGGGTCTTCGCTGGAATGTTCTTGGGTTTTATAGTCAATAGCAGAGGAATAGAGACTAACCTAGAGAAGGTCAGAGTTGTAATGGACATGCAACCACCCTTAAGCACAAAAGAGGTTCAACGTCTAACGGGAAGGATAGCAGCCTTAAGTCGTTTTGTCTCCAGGTCAAGCAAAAAGTGTCAGCCTTCTTCCAAATCTTAAAAAAAAAATGTTTCAGTGGGATGCACAGTGCGAGGAGGCATTTAAAGCCCTGAAGGACAACCTCAGTTCATCCTCAACCTTTGTGAGTTTGAGAGAGAGTGTGAGGTGCTCACTTTATACCTTGTTATCTCAAATTTCTCAACTAACGCAACATTGGTCAGAGAACAAGATAGAGCTCAACAACTAGTCTACTATTACAACAGAGTTCTGAGGGGGGCGGATGATAGATATCCAAAGATGAAAAAGCTAGTCTTAGCTCTGGTAACAATTGCAAGGAGATTCAGGCCTTATTTCCAAGGTCATACAATAGAGGTTCCAACAGACCAACCAATAAAGCAGGTGTTGCACAAGCCCAAGTCATCAGGGAGGCTAGTCAAATGAGAGATAGAGCTCAGCGAGTTTGACATCAAGTACAAACCCAAAACTGCGATCAAGGGACAAATTCTGGCAGATTTAATTACAGAATTTACAACAAGCCCAGAAGCATCCATAGAGGCGACCCAGTTGGTACCCGACCTCCCAACGTGGAAGCTTTCACTAGACGAAGCTGTCAATGCCCAAGGCAGCAGTGCTAGAATAATCCTGACCTCCCCCAATGGAATAAACATTGAATATACCCTTAGGTTCAGATTCAAAGCTTCAAACAACGAAGCTGAGTACGAACCCATTATTGTTGGGCTCAACATGACACATTCCATGGAGGTAGTACACCTTGTGATTCACAGCGATTCCAAGCTAGTGGTAAAACAGATCGAGAAAACGTACGAAGCTAAGGGAGAAAGAATGATTTTATACCTGAAGAAGGTACAAGAGCTAATGAATAAATTTGTACAAGTTAAAGAAGTGCATGTCTCCAGAGTTGAAAACTCTTGAGCTGATGCCTTAGTAAGACTAGCCACTGCCTCTCTAGAGAACCTAGATAGGATGATTCCAGTTGAACACCTAGCCGAGCCTTCAGTAGCCTCGAAGATAAAAAAATGTTCCCTGTATAGATTCAGCCAACCTGGATGGATCCAATCAGGAAATACCTTTAGAATAGAACCATACCAGTGGATTCCAAAGAAGTAGCAAAGCTAAGAGCCAGGTCGTTTAGATTCACCTTCCTTTAAGGGAACCTGTACAAACGTGGCTTCTCGGCACCACTCCTGAGGTGTGTTTAAGGGAAGTCTATGAAGGCATCTGCGACAATCATGTCGAAGCTCGAGCTCTAGCTCTGGCTGGTAAAACTTTAAGGCAGAGATATTTTTGGTCCACCCTGCTCAGAGATGCGGTAGAGCTAGTCAAAAAATGCAAGACTTGCCAATTGCATGACAATATCCCACACTGCCTACTAGAGCTCCTCACCTCAGTGGTTAGTCAATGGTCATTCCAACAGTGCAGATTAGACATACTCGAACCCCTTTCTACCAGCATTGGACAATGCAATTTGCTATAATTAGGGTAGATTATTTCACCAAATGGGTTAAGATGGAACCCCTTGCAAAAATTATGGAGCAGAAGGTCCAGAATACATAATCTATAGGTTTGGAATACCTAGGACAATTGTCTCAGATAATGGAAAACAGTTTGACAATCCCAAGTTCAAAGGGTTTTGTGCTGAGCTAGGTATAAAGAATTATTTCTTGGTACCAACTCATTCTCAATCAAATGGGCAAGCAGAAGTAACCATCCGCACTATTAAGAAAACTCTTAAAACAAAGCTCGAAGAGCTGAAAGGACGATAGGTGGAACACCTGCCAAAAGTGCTATGGGCTTACAGAACTATAGCTAGGTCGGTAACTCAAGAAACACCCTTCACCTTGGCTTATGGAACTGAAGCAGTGGCTTATGTAGAAATAGGCATCTCATCCCCGAGAATAGAGCTCTCCCACCTCTAGCTCAAAAGGAACTAGCCCGAGAGCTTGACCCTCAGGTTCAACAGGAACTTCGACCTTATCACCAGTAGGGAGCTCCTCCCCACCAGGAACACCAAAAGCTGAAACTTCGACCTCCTTATCAGCGTCTAAGTTTTCTTTGTCCTTGTCCAGAGGATGGTTGAGGTCAAAGTCTTGATCTGGGTATTTATCCATGGCCTGTTCATGGAAGGCAAAATACCTTGTGGTCTAGTTCGTAGCAAACTCATCTTGGAGCTCCGCAATCGAGGCATCCTTCCTCCGAGTCCTGGCCCTTTCAACTTCAATCCCTTTCAACAGAGCGACATTAACTTCACCCAGCATGTTGTATTCGTTCTACATGGATTGAAGGGAGTTGTAAGCCTCAAAGGCGTTATTCCGCTCCTGAAGCAAGCTGTTGGTCTTAAGCTTGAGCTCATCCTTCGCCGTTTTAGCCTAAATCTCAAAACCTTTGTTTGTCGAGGCCAGTCCCTTTACTTGGGCCTTCAACTCATGTACCTGAGCCTTGAGGTCCTCGTTAGTAACGACCAAATATGTAACCTTGAGCTCGAAGGCCTTCAAGGATTTCTAAGACACCTCGGCAGCGCTTTCCAAAGCCCTAACTCTGCTCACCAAGGCACTTACGTGAATGGCCAGTTAAGAGAAGAAAAAGAAAAAATTGAGGTTAGAAAAAACTATCTACTTAAAGCAAAGATAGAGCTTACCGAAGCTGCTCCATACAAAGTAGTGGTGGTAGAGGTGGACAAAGGCACCATCGAAACCTCTTGGATGTCTGACTAAGGGATGACAGACGCAATGTCCTCGACAACAAGGTTTACGTTCCTAATAAGTGAACCCTTGCCTTTTGTTGCCTTTCCTGACAAGCTCTCCACTACCAAACAAGAAACCTTTGACAGATTGGGAAGGAAAAGACTTGTAGGAGGTAAAGGGGAAAATGAAACCCTAGCTAGTCTAGAGGGCCCCACAGAGGGAAGAGGAGATACCGTTGCAGTCATCTAGGGAAGAGGGATCCATTGGGAAGTGGAGACCATTACAGACTGCACCAACAAAGAGGTCTTCTAAGGAGCCAGTGAAGGTGAAGAGATTGCCTTGGAAGATGGAGGAGAAGATGAGCTCATTCTTCGTATCTTCTGAGCAGAGCCTGGGTCTTTCCCAAATCCGACCTCGGCCTTGCGCTTTCCCCCAATTCTGTCTTTCCTAAATTGGGCCATCTTAACCTTCACAACTTTAGCATGTGAAGCCATCAAGCTTGAACCTGAGAAATCAGAGTAAGCTGATTATAAAAGAAAAAAGGAAGAAAAAACTAGAAATGAAGAAGGAAGAGTCTTACTAGTAGGATCTTTAGCACCAACCACAAATATTGGAATAAGAGTCTCAACTCTCACTTCGGGAGGACTAAACCTGAACTGAGTGAGCACTGCAAGCTTGAGAATCTTAGAATACTTCTCTGGTTTATATTCCCATTCTTTCCTAGACACGAAAAAGAAGAGCTTCTTCCATCCCTTGAAGGAGCTCGGGAGGTCGGTAATTAGAACCCGGGTCTTCACCCGTTTGACAATATATAGAAAGCCATCATAAGGGGTGACCTTGATGTTGAAGAACTTTATAAGCAAAGGTTTCGTGGGGACACCAAGCTTGTTCCTCTTGAATAAAATCAGAAGACCCACCAGAACACCCCAGAAAATGGGGAAAAGCTGAGCAGGGCAAACGTTGAAATGTTGAAGGACGTTCTTAAGGAAGGAATGCATAGGAAAAGAAGGTCATTCTTAAAAGAAGCCACGAAGAAACAAACTTTCTTTGGGACTATGGTGTCATAACTAACATCCACGTTTGGAGACCAATACTGCATACCCCTTGAGAAACCAAACCGAGCAGAAATGACGTTCAGAAAAGGAGGGATAACCTCGCTAAAATCCACAAGGTCTGAGGCTTTGGGAGCAACCTCTATGTCCCCAGCACTACCAGAAATCCCCACTTCACTCATCTTGGATTTCCTTCTTCTAGACTTCTTGAATCTCGGCACAGGACAGGACAATGGTAGGGGGACCTCTGTCTCCTCCCTAGCATCAATAGAGTCGACACCAAGAAAATTATCTATCTTATCACCCATATCCCCCAGGTCATCATTTTCTAGTTCAAGAGACTTGTCGCCCATGGTGAGGGAGATGGATGAGGCAGTGGCTTATAAAGAGACGGAGATGATGGAGTATGAGAAAAGATGATTAAAAGAGGTATAAATGGGAGGAACGCTAGAAAAGTAGTCATTGAGGGCCAAAGGGTTAAGACACTAGTGACCAAAAAGAAAAATCTTAGTAGTAGAATAAGGGTCCAAAAAAAAAGGGAAGGGAGGACAAGGAACGACCTCGATTCTTAAAATAACAGAAGCGAAAAATCTAGATGTTAAACAACCACCCTCGAATTTGAGGGATCCAGAGAGAATGAAAACTTAAAAAGAAGGAAAGGTGCAGAACGAATGGCGTACCTAGTTGGAGTCGAGCAACAATCATAGACCAAAGAGGGATCCAAGGAACAAATTAAGCTAGCCTCACAGAATCTTTAGAGTGAATTTGGGAAATTGTTAGTAAAATCCTAGATCTCCAGCGAATTGGGGAAGACAAAATCGCGAAGAAAAAGGAAGAGAAAAGAATCTAGAGAGATAGATGATGAAGAGAGTTCAAAATGATGGAGAAGTCGGTTTCATATGATGGTGTATTTAAGGCTAGTGTACGATCAAATACGTGGAGCCATAAGATGAGGGACGTGCGTGAGAAATGAGGAAGAAATGAGTACACGTTCGCCATAACAGTCAAAAAACGTCCCATCGTGCAATCTCTGGGTTGATTCTAGACAACCTCGCTCACCCAAGCCAGAGCTCAGTCTCAGCTCATATAACTCTACCTGACCAGGGACTGGGGGCATCTTATGGTACCTTGAATATACCTAAGGTTGAGTTTGGTAACTCAAGTCGTGCTCTCCTAGGTTGGGAGCTCAGTTCGCTTTAGTCACCCATAGATCTCGAGTTCAGGCCTCAAGCTCTCTGCTTCTTCCTTTCAAGGTGAGCAACATAGGAGACAACTGGCCTTCGCTAGGCACCATCTCGATAGCAACGGTCGCTTATCCAGACATAAAAATTGCAATTGTCTCAGCATTCTCCACAACCGTTGCGGGATAGTAGCAACCATTACAAGGAGGAGCAAAGACCACGTCAAGGATCAAGCTTAAGGCCAACTATAAATAAGCGACATAACCCCCAGTAATACAACAAGCAATTGTAGTCTAACTCAATACTCTGTGTAAATCCCCCTTTATAAATATATTTTTCTGAAGCAAGAGACTCTTTTAAAAGTAGATTAGCCGAGCTCCCGAGCTGGTGAACTACTAGAAACCCTTTATGTGTTAATCCCATTCCTCTAGTCTAATTTTCAAGAGTCTAGAAGCTCAAACTGAATCATTCAATACTCACTAATTTCCCACTTCTACTTTGTCGTGCTAGACTCATCATCACTAGTCTTAAAATTCCTATTGTTCACACACTACGGAGGAGAACCAGTGTGTTGACATGCTAACGTAGGGAAATGACATAAACTGAGCTATGGAAGGGAGTGAAATTAGCTACCATAGGAGATGAGTCATAAGGGGTAGCTCAAGTGATAAACATTGAAAAACTGTAAACCTAGATATCTTGAGTTCGAATCTTGACATCTCCTTTGGGTCAAGTCATGAGAGATTTATTGCTCATGAATATCTTAATCTTGGTGCGAACGGTCTACCTTTGACCGAATTGACGAGGAAATTAATTGAGGTGCGCTTAAACGGGCCCGAATACTCCTGACCGTTAAACCAAAAAAAAAGGTGTCTGATCAAATTCGAGAATGGATTTCGACAGATTCGAATCCATATTTGATTTGAAAACTCAGATCCATTTTGATCCAAGTATGAGACATTTGATTTTTACAATCTATATCTGATATCATTGACAAGAAAATTCAAGCCGAAAATCAAATTTGATCTCAATGATCATTCAATTTAGAGGTAGATTATAATCCATTCATTATTGAATGAAAAGATAAAATATGACATAACACATTCAGTTCAGTTAAGCGGTTAAAATATTATCCCATGCCTAACTAATCATAGTTGCATCAAGATCAAAATCCAACCTATTCCAGACCCTACTTGTTGGGCGTCCCCGGTTATACTCCCATCTCAGATGGACCAAAAAACAAAAATGAAGGAAATTATGAATCTAATAGTACCATAAAAAAAAGAAGTATGAAAAGTTAGAAGAATAAAAAGTTGAAAGGATAGATAAAATATCTTGTTCGGTAAGGAATGAAAATAGGATGGACAGAAAAGTGGATGAATAAACTTTCCTTCTAATTCACCAAAATTAATCCCTCCAAAATTGAAAAGAAAGTGGATGAAAAGTTAATTATTTGTGTTGAAATATATCTTATTTGTCTATATATCCTTTGATATATACATATATTATGTATACATTAATTTCACATATAAATAGAATGATAAAATATATATTTATATTTTAAAAAAAATTAAAATAAAAAATATATTTTTTTCCATCTTACCAAGCTCACAAAAAAAATAATCATTTTAATTTTTCATCCATCCAACCAAACACAAAGAAAAGAAACTGTATCATTCATATTTTTCTTTTTTGAAGGATAAAAAGTGTATTTTTTTTACTTTTCATCATTCCTACCAAACGGAGCGTAGAAAAATATAAAGTTCTTTTAGTTGTTTTCAATTTTTTTTGTAAGTTGCTTCCACTTTTTGATGGTTAAACTAATGTTTCAATCTAATAGAGATGATTAATACTAAGAATGACTAATACAAAGAATATGCATACAATACCCCGATTATAAGAGCTATTCACGATGGTGTGGAGCCAGAATTTTTTTTAGGGTGGGCAAATTAGTGTGTTTAATTTTTTTTTAATTGATCATAAAAGTTCATAAATTCATAAGTATTGAAATTATATTTAATACTTAAAAGTCCAATAAATATTAAAGATTAAAAATCGATATGCATAACATGGACAAAAAAATAATTAAAATTTATATATATATATATATATATATATATATATATGTGTGATCCTATAATTTAGTACATAAAGACTCATATTTTTATACAATAACGAAATAACCCTATAATTTTAAAAAATTATAAAATAACCTCATTATTTTCAAAACATATTTAAACTCGGCAAAGAGAGCAGCACAAGATCCAAGGACATAATTAATACTTATTGTTTACTTTTAGACACGTTTTAGATTTGTCTGAATATGTTTTGAACATAATGAGGTTATTTTATATTTTTTTTAAAATTATAGGGTTTAGAAAGCACAAATTAATGATGGGCCAAAAATTGTATTTTTTTAATAGGTTTGAGTGGATTGTGATAGATTAAAATTTTAATTTTTTAATAAGTTTGGATAGATAGTGATGAACTCAAATTTTTTTATTTTAAATAGGCTTAATTTTTTAATTTTTTTGGGTAAATAATGTGGGTCTAACATTTATATCTTGGGTTTTGAGTGAGCACCAATAATATATTATACAAATATATAATATATATACCTAATTAATAATTTGGTTTTTTTTTAGGGGGGCACTTGGCCACCCTGGCCATGCCTCCCTCCACCCCTGCGGCATTAGACAGATACCTTTTATATAACAAACTCTTAGACTGCAATCTGTTCAATATGAAAACTTACCAAATTTTTATTGTGTACTACCACGAAAACTCTCGTGAAGGCTTGGTTTGATTATGATTTGAGTGCTATTTTTCCGTTTGTTTATATCAAACAGTAATAAGTTCTGGAGGTGTAGTTGTTGGGTGTATTGAGAGCCCAAACTCAACCCAATAGGCAGAAAAATTGCAAACACAGGCCCAACTAATTAGCCTGAAATTTGTTAGCAGCACTGGTCCAAGCTTAACCCATCTTCCTCAAATTTGGACCCCTATGTGATGTAGGATAGCGTGTATAAAGAAAGGTGATTAAACAATAAAAATTATAATCCGTTGATTATCACAAAAGTATCATATTAAAATCGTCAAAAGCTTTGTTGATTCATGAAGAATAACAAATCAATTGGGAAGAAAAAAGAATTCGTCTTTACGTTTATTCAAAATAAAACCAAATTGCTAAATTAGTTTCTCAACATAATATAAATACGAAACACTAACAGTCTTAAATTACTAGAAAAATCAAGCATATAAGTAATATTACAAAAATATCTCAAACAGAAGAATAAAATAAAAAAGTATTTAAAAGGTGCCTTAAACGTCATTTATAAGTCAAAAAAAGACCTATTGAAAGCTTTAGAATTTTTAAACTAGGGTCTTTTAAAATTTTCTAACATGGTCGCTCAAAATTTTCAATGGTCTTGATCTGCCACGTGATGCATCACTTTGCAAAGTTTTGGACATCTTCTGTGCTGTTGTCAAATGAAGCCAACATCCTAGTCGTGGTTTGGCAGTATTAATGTATTACAATCAGATGACAAAGACTAAAACAAATCAGAATGCCCCTATGATAAAAGTTCAATCACCCTAACCAAGCTCGAGCTCTTATTCAACTCAAGTCGAATCTGAATACACTAAAATTCGGAAGGTTCAAGCCGATTAACAAATATACCAAAAAACTCAAAAGATCCAAGTCGATTAACAGCGAAACTGCACGCATGTTTAGTAGTGTGGACTGACCCCCCATTGAAAGAACTAGACAAAGGCCAACCCGTGAACCCCAAAGCGAACCTTTCGATGAATAGAAGTATCTCTCTATCACTCCCTTTCTGGCCAAACTGTCTCTTCCCATTTCACGTGCATGCCCAATCTCTCTCTCTCTCTCTCTCCCTCCCTCCCATCATTGTCGTCAAATAATTAAATTCTTGGCATCATAAGATTAAGCTTCATACTTCAGTTTGTGCTGCAAAATCTAATTACTCTCGAGCCAAATTACTTATTTTATTTTGGTCCGATAAATCACATAATTAACTAACTAAAATAAAATTATCTATCAATTGTGCTGCGAATAAGATCAAATTTTCTGTTGTAATAGCGTTGTTTATTTAATGTTGATATGATTTGTTAGGAGAAGCAAGGAGTCAATGATTCAAAACTTATTGCCTACAAATTAAAAAAAAAAGAAAAGAAAAAGAAAAACTCCCCCCCCCCCCAAAAAAAAAAAAAAACACAAAACAACTTCACTTCCTTTGTAGATAGAGAGTTTAGGACGACTAGCAATATGTGTGATCTACATGATCTGGTGTTATACAATGCATATTACATGATGTCCACATTGGTTCACTTTTCAAATGTATAATGCTAACTAAACTCCATTCCAATAATTAGTTTGTACAAATTTAGAGGAGCATTTTGAAAAAAAAAAAAGTAAGTTTTTTTTTTATTTCGCTTTTTCACTCTAGTGTTGTATGAAATTTCCGGACATTAAATTGCTTCTATGTTAACATAATTATTACATGAACACGATATAAATTTAAAATCATAGTACCTGAGTATGACACAACACAATTCCATTCGGTGGCAGAGCCACATTAGACTAGAGTGGGCACTTGTTCGCCCTCAATTTTTTTTCACATAAGTTTTTGGGGTCTTAGTTATAACAAAAAAAGTTATAACCGATCCTACAAATATATAATTTTTACAGCAACATACTATTTTACATATAAAAACACTCAAATGCACATCATTGTTATAAACAGGATCTCTAAAGCTGACTGTCCCTCAATGATATCTGTCTCCATTTCATACACATGATAATGAAAAGAAAAACACATCATCATGAAGATTACACTAAATTGGTTTGAGGATCGGTAATAATGGATAGGTTTGAGTTTTAGCTTTATAATGAATGCAAGTAAAACTTTATAGGATTGAGCAATTAGTTGATTGAATTGTCTGACATTGACGACCGTATAAAAAAAATGATATTTTTGGGCGAATATTTTTTTAGAATAAATTTTACACCATTAAATAAAGTTAGATAAATATTAAATTAATTTCAATCGTTATTATACTTTTATAAAATGTGAAATTCGAATTGCTAATAGATACAGATAAAAATCATATAATAAAACTGTGGTTGTACCAGTTGATCCATTCACACTTCTCATCCCTAACATCCAGAACATTGAATATTAGTAAACTGATTGCAGTCTGTCATCTCGAAAAGGAAACATGAGAAATAAGGAGCTCATGGTGCCAGCTAGTTTACTGGCATTAGGAAAAATAGTGGTTGTACCATAAGTATAATCCAGCAATAGGAGGGTTGATTTATTGGTTATTAGTCTAGCATTGTTCAATATGAAAATGCCCACTCTTATATACAGTGACCCACATAAAGTAGGGGGCCGGGAAGGGGAAATTGCCCACTCAAAGACTTGAAAAATCTCGTGTATTATGTAAATATTAACTACAAAGACTTGAAAATTTTCGTGTATTATGTAAATATTAACTACAAAATTCCTAAACTATACGTGCCCGTCCCCTAACCACCCCCCATTGACTATGTGTAAAAGAAATTTTTTTGAAGACTACCCTATGCATATAGTTTTTTCTTTTTTCTTTTTTTTTTCCTTGGCTGATATATATGTTGGATTCGTCCTTTTACCCGTAAATATATCCACGCATGAACTTGGTAATTCTCAATATGGCCTTTGAAACATAGAATTACCATGTTTTGATTTAACCTTAGGAGGTTGAGGTTGTAAACTAATGGACATAAATGAGTGGACACAACTCCATCAAAATTTACTATGTATCAAAAGGTATGAATCCAACACAGTCAGCATGACTATTTCCAGCCCTAATAATATGTGCCATTCAAGGCCGGCCTTATGCATAGGCAATTAAGGTGCCACCTAAGACCCCTGAATAAATACAAATATTTGGGGCCCCTTGAAAAAAACTTAGGCCCCAATTTTAACTAAGGTTAGGTAATTTTTGGTATGATTTGAAAATCCAATAAAAAATTGATCAAACATTTATAAGTTCAGGTTTAATCTTAGTAGATTCGGATGATAAAATAATAGATTTGTTATGCCTCTCAAATAAATACACTCACACCGATCATACTAAATATAACATAAATCTATTAAACGAAACTTAAACAAACCCGACTATACAAATATATCCGGAGCCATGATCAAAAGAAGAGTTATCTCCGCCGAGTCAAAATCAAGTATCCAAGTTTTTCAGTGAATAGGCTGGTTACCACCCTTCTTTAGGGTTCTTTTTCTTTCATCTGAAAGCAAGAACGAGCACAATAATACAACACAAACAAACAAACGAAAAATCAACCAGAGTCGGAAACTCCCAAAAAACATATACAGTTATTGAAGAACTAAAAACACCTTGACCCTTATCTTTTATACAGCAAACTTTAACCTACCTTATCGTTTACAGCACAAACATTAACCTACGTACCCTATTTTTATCTCATAATCTAACGGCCTGTAATCGCTCATCAAGGAGTCGTCACCTTGGCAACGTAACTGTTAACCAGAGCAAGTGCATTGCTAGTCACCTCTTCCACCTTCGCAACCCCATCTAAGACATCTGATTTCAAGGGCCCATCGGGGACATCCTCAAAGCCATCAGTACATGTGTCTTCATTCGTCAAAGCTGCACTCATCCACGTCTGAACATTGCTCATCTGAAACCTCAGTGAATCGCCAGACCCACCAAGCCGCCGCATCTGCTTGAGCGAGCCGCGAATCTGGTCCACGGCATCTCCGAAGACTGTGAAACAGTCGTGAAGTGCGGCAGCAGCTCGTGGTGGAGCTCCATAGTCGGCTTTGCGGGAGAGGTTGGAGACGTAGGCGGCCATGTGCTTGGCTTTGGAGAGGCTGACGGATATAGCTATGCGGGCAAGCCGAGCTGGGTCTTGTTGAACGGCGTTGGCGTAGCCGGAGAGAGAGGTGTAGCAGAGGTCTGGGTATAGGGTTATTTCACAGCTTGTACGAATGAAATTGGTGTCACCGCCGGCGGTGGCGGTGTCGGTGGTTGTGGCTGATGTGTCGTAGAAGTAGTATCCAGCAGTGGGCGTAGGGTGGAAGTGGAGGAGGAAGGCTGAGAAGAGGATGGAGAGGAGAGAGAGAGGACGTTGGGTCTTCATGGAAGTTTTGAAATTCTTGGAGAGCAGTTCAAATTCTAGTGGAGTTTGGTTGTTGGAGTTTAGAGGCAGAGGTAATGTGTGTTCATGATAGAATCCTTTAAGTAGGCTCGTTTGTTGATTTTTTATGACCCTTGGCACCCTCATTAATTCACTAAATTTCCGGCAATGCCATTGCTTCGTCGGGTACAATTTTTTAAGACTTGGAAATTCAACTGCTTAAGTCCCGGCAAGTGGGTCGACCCTAATATAATATTAAGCGTATAATTTTTAATCCTAATTCAGCTTTTGTTCGAAGTAACCAATTCGAGTATTATTCAAGTTTAAATCGGGCGGGCTTGGGTTGAATTTATTGAATTATATAATTCGAACAAATTTTGGGTTAAAATTTGAGTTGCGTTCGAATTATATATTTTGAACTGATTTCGAATTAGAATTTGAGTTGAGTTCATTCAAGCTCGAAATCAACATGTTATTCTAAATTTGATACATATTGTATAGTATTCACATAAAGTAACAACCAACAACTTTAATCAAATGTTTAATATAAAAATTATAGTATTTAAAACATAAAAATTAATGTTTAACATAGACATAACAATCAAATGTTTAATGTAAGTCTGAACTATCCTTAATATTTTAACTCATAAGTTATATATATATATTCGAGTTGAGTCCAATTTTTATATTTAGATTGAGTCCAATAATCCTCAGCCTCAACCTGGATACTATCCAAATTTAATTTAAATCAATATTTTTTTGCCCAGTGCAATCTAAATATTAAAAATATTAATTCAAACTCTATTTTTTTTTCAAGCTAGATTCGGATTAAATTTGGGTTCACCACCCAAAATTACACCCCCTGGGAGTACCCCAGGAGCTAGCCTACCTAGATAGCTAAGTAACTAAAGTCCACATTGGGACCCAAAGTGTTGTTCTAGTAATTTTAAACCTGCACATAAAGCAACAACTAGATAACTAACCACATGAAACAATAATGATGATTTTTAAAGCAGTAGGTGCCGCAAATCATGCCATCAATATGAGGTCAAAATGAATGATACTGGCTGTTCAAAAAGAGTTTGGAAGATATGTCCTTCGAAAAGAGGCATTTGTTTTCGACACGTATTTTTAAACTCGCAGGTGATAGGGAAACTTGACATGCACACAATTACTCAAAAATTATACACACCAAATTAATTTGAGCATCTCTTATGAAAAGAAAACTTAGTAACTTAGGAAAGTAAAGACCGAGGTTTTATCGTTATTGATGATGCACAAAATAGATTTATGTAAGATCAACAGTTGAGTGAATAATCTAAAGTGTTACGGGGTCAATTTCTCACTCAAATTTTTATTTATGGATGGCATTGAGATCCTACACTCAGTCTCAGTCAATGCACACAGTCGCTCACAGAATGCACACAATGAAAAGAATATAGGCACATGAAGCAAACACAGCACACACAAGCTTTACAGGCCAATGACCCAATTTTTTCTTTCTCAATAAAGCCTAAAAGAATATTCAGTTAGGATCTACTTACAAAAACGTGTCCAACTCTTTTCTTCTGCGCTATAGACCCTAACATGTCTATTTATAGCATAAGGTGGCGTTTACAAGCCCAACCGCCTAAGTAACTGCAAAGCTATGCCAAATTCGCCCACAAAGACACCCCATAATCTGCTGATGATGGTTTAGATCCTCTGCCACTCCCACATCTGCTAGTTATGGCAAGGAGCAATTGCAACTGTTGGTTGACTCAACCAACAACTACCATCAACTACTGTGCATGCTGAGTGCATATGTCCGCAACCCTCATGTTATGCACATGCTAGCATTCTGCACAGAATCGCCCCTGCATGCCATGCACATGCTAGCAATCGTCTGAAATTACTACCATCTACAAGGCACATGCTACAATCATTTCGAGCCACCTCACACGCTGTGCATCTGCTTTCCTTGTGAGCCCATAGCACCTGATTAGCCTTGTCTTTGTGCCTAATCATGTCCAGCCCATGAATTGGTCTTTCAAGCTAGCAATGTCCCACAAATCGAGCCAACCAGCTAGCCTTTGCTTATATGCTTGCTTGTGCTCACATGCCCATGCATTAGCTGCTATGCCTAACCATGCATGGAGCTTCAAGCACCCACAGATTGCACCCAATCTTGCCCATGCATGAGTTGTCTCACTCAGCCATACACGAGTCTTCAATTCACCCACTAGTCATGTCCAACATGCTTATGCATGTGTTGCCTCCCTTAGCCATGCGTAAGGCTTCCACCAACGATGGGTTCTCTTTGATCATCGGCCTTGCATTTCGTGTCACAAGCTTTGGAATGCTTTACCTCCACCCATGGTAAGCATTTGTTGGGGCCGTGCTTTATTTCCATGTAGCAAGCTTAGGGGCATAAAGGCCTGGGGAAGCTGGTCTGGCACCCCTTCGCGGAGCACCCCCTCTATAATAGCATTATGAAGCAAAATCCTACTGACAACACTGGACATACTCTAAACCGAGGAGTCATAAAAACCTAAGCCTGAGGCATAGTTGTTGCATACTATTGGATTCATTGCCAAACCATTTTATCCCAACAAGATATAAATCCAAGTCTTTTAGGAAGCATCTTTTGCACCAAGGTTTTGCTTCCTCAAGCGAAACCAAATTTGACTAAGGCATGAGCACTTTTGGGCGAGGTTGCCCCATGCCAACGCTGAGTCAAAAGCTAAGGGAGTAACACAAGGGAATTAATGAAACAATTAATAAAACAATGACAAAAAGGTAAATATTGGGTCAACACAAAAGTATATAGTGGTTAGGTCAGGGTGACTTACTCTACTCCTGAAAACGACAACGATGGCCAAAATTTTTTTATTAATAAAGTAAAGTAAGAGAGAGAGCAAAGTTTAGCTTCGGGAGAGGTATGGTAGCTAGGAGAAAGAAATAGCAAAGTGAGGGGTTTGTAGGGGGATGCCCTCTCATGTAGAAAGAGCTTACAATTTATAGGCACAATGTCTTAATTGAGGCCGTGACGTGAGGGGGTAAATACACTAATCCTTCAGAGATGATAGCTACAAAAAATAAGTATAATTAAAGATTGCTTAGATCTTCAACAGTGGGCACCCCAATGATTACTTTCTACATGCTCTAATCTTCTTGAAATTCTTAGACCTTAGATTGGGTTGAATTGATGAATTGGACTTGACCCGCCTTGTAACTAATTTAGGATCACCTCACTAACTCGGCCTGAGCCAACAGAATCTGGGCTTGTCACTTACCATCCAAGCTAAACTTGTGAGTTCTCAAGGGCATTTGTCACATTTGAGCCGTGTCTCCGCGACTATCGTTCGAGTTACCCTAATGAGTTCTCATGGGCATTTGTTACATTTGAGTCAAATCTCATGCTTGCGTGTCTCTTGCATGTGTTTTGGATGGTTTTTTAGCCACTTCCTACCCGACCAAACAACCGAAGGTTACATGCACCAAGCAAATAGCCAAGCCTCACCATCTTTCAACAACGTGGCCAAACATGATAATTGTATTTCTACATGCATGATAAAATTTCAGATTCTCTCCAATTTGATCAAAGACATATTATTTACGTCAAAACAAAAAAATTTATGAGGAATAAATCCCTCATGTAGGGGCGGAGCCACCCTTGGACCAGAGTGGGCATGTGCCCCCTCAATTTTTTTTTCGACATTAGATATATATTGTTTAAAATAAAATTTAGATATATTTAATTGTGTCCACCCTCAATTTTTTTGTATATTATATATATACTTTTTAAAATAAAATTTAGATATATTTTATTATGTCCACCTTATTATTATATTATTGTGATATCAATTAGGATAGACGATTACTTAAATAATAATTAATTTTTAAATAATGTTATTGGAACTAATATATTATGATATTAAATCTAATAGTGAGTCCCTACATTTAATAGCGTCTATTATCCATCCAATGGTCACAAACTATTGAGTTCCTACTAATTAAATTTTGAATTTTTTTTAGTTAATATATAAAATTAAAGTTTGAATTAGATGCAATTACTATTATTCTTAAATTTTTAGACACAGACATGCCTGAATAATTATTAGACATATTGCAGTCATATTTCCAAATTATAGAATTATTTTGTTATTATATATAAATGAGCGTCATTATGTAATAAGGTATATGGTAATAAATGAAAGACTGTTACTATTATTTTGTATATAAAAAAAATATTTATTGATATCATTGATTTGTAATTTTTTTAAATGATAAATAATAATCAGATTCAATTGTGAAATCATAATAATTAGTCTCATACAAAATTTTAATTAATTTACTATTATTTTTTATTTGTTCATTTCATGTAAATCGTTTTTTAACTTCTTATGTTTAATGAATTTTTATGCATAATTATAATAAATATGAATTTATAAACTTCTGTGGTCAATTGAAAAAAAAATAAAAAAATGTTATTTAAATCTAATTTGATGACATAATTTAATGTACCCCTTTGATTAAAAGTAAACTTCATGTAACATTGAATTATACAACTAAAATAACAGTTACATTAAATTAAGTCAATAACTTGGTCAAAAATAAATAAATAAATAAATCTATAACATTGATAAAAAAAAATTAAAATTTATTATTGTGTCTATCCTAAAGTATTTTTTTGGTTCCACTCTTGCCCTCATGGTCTAACTCTAAAAAAATTATCAAGTTTTGAATTCAAGGTATTTGAACTTAACTCATCCCCCTCTCTAGTCGACTAACCTTGGGGTTAATTTAATTACCTTAAATGTTTCGTAAATCAAGAAAATGGAAAAATGGTGCGCAATCGGTGGTTTAATGTGTAAATAGTAGCACTTGAATTTTACATTAATCATTTGATGAAACTTGTGGATAAGATTTGCCGTGATTTACTCAAACAGAAAGTCACCTGAGCCTTGACCATTTTAGCAGCGTTTAGACAGCAACCTGGAAACATGGAAATTATCAAAAAAAAAACTTGGTGTGTTTTGATATTGTATATCCATTAATCGTTTGATTGAATAATTTATAATTATTAATTAAAAATAATGAAATAATAAAATAATTGTACACGTGGTGTGTTCTTATTAGTTGAAAAATATAATTACAATATCAAAAAAATATTTTTTAATACAGTAACGAGACTCTGAAACATTGGTTACATTTGAAAGCTTCATCAGTTTTATTGGAGAGGGAACCTAGGGCCGGATTTATTGGCCAACTGCTGGAATTTCAGTCCCCCAAACAAGGGAAGTATGAAGAAAAAGAACACCATAATTAAAGGGCCTATGACAAAGGCTAATGGATGAGATTGCAGATAAGGTAAAAGTAATCACAAATGTAATAAATTAAAGTATGGTACCAAAAAAAAATTTGATACCGTAGTCAATTCCATATGTATTAATGTATATTCATTTAAAGAGAGAATGTCCCTTGTCAAATCTTTTTTTTTTTGCATAGAGTTTTAGGCTTGTCTAAATTTTAATCTTAGGCTTCAAGTATTATTCAGAGGGTCCTGTACAACAGCCCAACAACTTCTAGAAATTTGGCAAAAGTGTACACAACTTGAGAAGCATAAGAAGCACACACATCTTAATTATCAGGTGAATCATACTAGGGTTGAACAAATTGCAAAATAAATTCTAAGGACTAGCTCAAGTGATAATAAAGATCAGTTCAATTATCCTGAGTTCAAATTTTAGTAATTTTTTGAGGTTAAATCATGAAAAAATTATCTCTCATAAATACTTTAGTTCCGACGTAAATAACATGCATCTGACTGGACTAGGAAAAAAATTAATTGAAGTAAATATAAATTGATCTAAATATCTTTGACTATTGAAAAAAAAAAAAAGCATAATGCAAAATAGGGATCACTTCAAGTTAAATACAATGGTGAGAATAATTTTAATAGTAAGCAAAACTTTTTGCCAATGCCTACCTTAGTTTAACTTTGCTCATAGACGTTGTACAGATCATGTGATTCATATCACATGGTAATGCACTTGATAACTTATTCACAGAAGACTTTAGCAAAGATGCAAGGCCTAAGCCACGACAGATCCAATGATTAATTATCAAGGAGGGCGTGCCCTTTTAATGGAGTGATAATCATCTGAATACAGTGCAGGCAAGACGATTCCCCCCCCAAAAAACAATGTGAACCTCCTTTACTCTACAGCAGCCAGCCCACTCACGGATTGTTTTCATTCGCCAAATTACGTTGGAAGTGCATAGTCTACTATGGCCCCGACTTTTTTTCGAGTACTGTTTTCTTTTTTAGTACATAAAAACGAATATACAAACAAGTCACCCCATATATCATACAGTTTTTCTCTTACATCTATTTATGGGAGAATTCACCGCACCTATGTTGAGGTCGAAGCTAAAGTTCCAACACGTGATCTTGACTCTAAAAAGTTTGTTTAGCCTTGCACACCGGCTATAGTTATGAAAATTCAAACTCAAATATTGAGTGAGAAAAATCGGAGTTCTTATGTAATAAATCAATCACTCGGTATCTTTTTTGATTGTTGTGACCTGCATCAAAATATTTAACGAATTTATTTATTAAATCATTGTGAACAATTAAATTAGTGGATCCCATTTTATTTTTTTTGTTAATAAATACTGGTTTGTTCAATACTTCACATTAATTTTATTCAAATCTGGGTAAAAATTTTTTGGCAAGCACATCTTTAAACATTCCCCAAAGGCTACTGTACTCTGCTTGCCTGCTGTTGCATCATTCTAGGGAAGTGTATTTTTCAGCCTAAACAAGTAATTTTTTATTAATATACTTTCTTTTTTTATTTAATAATTAAATGATGCATATAAATTTTTATAAATTAAATGATGCACATAATTTTTTTATTATTTATATTATAAATAGCACAAATCAAAATCAAAGGCCAAAATCATTTTCTGCCATAATATCAATTTTTTTTTGTAGCATAGTACTATGTTAAAAATAATAAACTTAAAAGTAAATTTATGAGTAAATTTAGGCATTCATGATTGGTTAGCCGATATGATCAGGTTCTCACTTCCAAATCTCTGATTCGTAACATTCGAATCTCGTTTAATATGATGTAGATGTATATAGTTGCAAATCGAAGGGTGAGATTGCCAAATTACTCTTTTGCCCATATAATATCAAAAATTATTTTTATACCCAAGTCCGCTGACTCTAAATATAACTTTTCACTTTTTTTTAATTACTCTCGTTATTTTTAACACCTCACATTGGCAAAACAACATGGTATGACAATCTATGTCAAGGATCTAATGTTCGGTTGCAATTGGATTAGTAATAGGTCTTAGTATTAGATGAGGTCCACTATTAATTTAATAATTGATAAAATTTAATGACCATAATGCATTAGGTAGGTAAATTAGGAACAAGCACCCAAACATGGGCACTATCACAAATCAAATTAAATTATGAGCAAAGAAAGAAATGTCTAAACAGGAATCGAAGTTTGAAATGTCTAATCCATGTTGATTTGAAATTTGTGGAAATTCGAATTGCCCAAATGTGTCTCCTATAATGTGAAAATAGTTGATAAAAAGTCTAATCTCAAAGTGCTTTTATACTATTATGTGTCGAAATTGGGATTGATGATTAGAAGGACATTTGTCACTAGAAAACTTTAGACGAAATTCAAGGGATAATTTGTCGGGAAAAGAGGCCAAAAAATCACTTTGGCAAGTCAAATTTTATACACAAGCGTTTTGGAGAAAAAAACAAAGAGGACAGAAAAGCAAAAAAAGTACTCACATTTTCACTGCTCTTCATCTTTTGTTTTTTGTTTTTTGCTTTTTTGTTTTTTGATAAATTAAGTAGATATATAGATAGATCATTTCATTTATCTGTTACGGAGTATTGTCTTTTAACACCACACAATTATCTGCAGGAAAAACTATTGCACCTTTGTTAGGTCCAAAGTTAAGGTTCTACTGCGCATTCTGTTCGTTGAAGAGTATGTTTAACTCCAACAAACTGCCGTTAAATTAATATAGTCTTTTTGAAAAGTAATTTAATAGGTCCACATATCACAAGAAATTTATTTCACCTTTTCCAATGGAATGAAATTACCCCCACATAGAGAAGTTGTTATTGATAGTGTTCATCTTGTCAGAATTAGCCTAATCCCAACCCATGAAAAACTATCCCTACATCAGAAATCCAACGCACTTATTTTGGAACCGAAACTAAAGTCCTACTGTATGTTCTGGAATATAAATAATAAATTTAATCTTAATGAACTACCGAAATTGTGAAGACTAGAGCTTACCCAGTGAGAAATGTTAAGGCTTTTTTTTTGGGTAAAGGGATATGTTAAAATTGGAGTTGAAGAAGCTACTACAACTCAAATCATTTCAAATATTTTTTTCGACACCTAATTTGTCTTTTTGAAAAGTAATTTAATAGGGTCCACATATCACAAGAATTTCATCTCACCTTTCCAATGGAATGGAATTACCCCATATAGAGAAAGGTGTTATTGATACTATCCATCTTTGTCACGATTAGGCCAATACCAACCCATTAAAAACTATCCAAGCCTGGGTTTTGCATATTCCCATACTAATTTATTCTTATCTCTCTCTCTCTCTCTCTCTCTCTTTCTTCTTCCTCTTAACCTCACCATAAAGTTTAAACAAGACACATAAGCTTAAATAAGACAAATCATATTTTCTTAAATCTCACCATCTTGATGATGGTCTATTTTAGAATAAAATCTATAATATAAAATAGGACAAGTTTCAATAAATTTGTTTGATGGTTTCAAATAGATTCATCTAACGGTCACTAACATTCTTTTCAAAATCATTCACAATGCACCGTACATTTAGACACGGATTATCTCTAGTAAGACTAATAAGCTTCATCATTTTACACATAAATTTTTATTTTGTTTGAAAATTCTAGTTGTATAGGATTACTCTGCATATCGAATTCACTCACATAAACAAAATCACAAGACAATTTTACAAACTTGAAAGTTTGAGTTGGAGTTTTTTTTTTTTTTTTTTTTCTGGGTCACTTGTAGAGATTTACACTTTTTTTTTTTTATCAAACTACAACCACTCACACTAACGATGTGAGGTTCATAGAAGACATATAAACTCACGCACACATCGAAAACTATCCGATATGGGATAGTCCCAGCCCCTCCCCTCCCAGGCATGGCCCCAGGTACACTTGTCTGAAAGAGGAAGGCTGCCGAGCCCACCACAAGACACCCCATTAAACACCCACCAGGAGTGCAATTTTTTTTTTTGATCAAACTACAACCACGCACCCTAATAGTGTGAGGGTCACTTAAAGATTTAAACTCAAAGATATTGAATTAGATACTCTAAGAAATCCAAATATCTATAAACAAAAACCATTAAGAAGGAAAAAGATGAGGTTTAGGAACACTTTCAGGCCACTATAGTAAATTGAAGATACCACTGCATGAAAATGAATCATATGTGAAAGTAGGCCCACCCTCACATTTTGTAATTTTTTTTCTAAGTATATACATATATCATTTTGTTAAAAAAAATTTAAAATAATTTTATTGTGTCCACCATAATATTTTTGTATAAGTTAACACTTAATATTGGATATATTTTGAACATATTGAAATTTTGTAATTTTTTTAAAAAAAAATTACAATCATCTTTAAATATTGGATTAAAAATAGGATTAATATGTTATAAAATATAGAATTATTTTATAAGTATATAAGAAACATGTTTATAAAATAAAGTAAAAAAATCCATTTGAACTTGAAAAAATTCAAATATAAACATCATACTCTTATGACATTACTCGCATAAAATAAAATAAAAAAAGCTAAGAAAGCTAGAGTGATTAAAATATGCAATTGGTGATTGTATAAGCCTCACGCAAGCTATTTTTGGCCTTTTATATGAAATCCCATGAGACAATAACGACGTTTTCCATATTTCTTTTGTTAATTTTTAGCATCTTTTTACTTAGGATTCTTGCTTGGCGACTTTACAACCGGTCTTTACTTTCATGTTTAGTGTATTTTATTATGGTAGAGTTTTTTTTGTTATAATTGATATATTTTTTGGGTATAAATTAATAATTTTCGTTGTTTCTACTCTAAATTTAATTATAAAATTATTGGTAATTGGTTTATAATTAATATACTTTTTTATTAATATACTTTCTTAATTTTTATTAATATACTTTCTTTTTTTATTTAATAATTAAATGATGCATATAAATTTTTATAAATTAAATGATGTACATAATTTTTTTTTATTATTTATAATATAAATAGCACAAATCAAAATCAAATGCCAAAATTATTTTCTGCCATAATATCGATTTTTTTTAGAAGCATAGTACTATGTTAAAAATAATAACTCCAAGGAAAATTTATGAGTAAATTTACACAATCATAATTGGTTAGCCGATATAATCAGGTTCTCACCTCCAAATCTCTGATACGTAACATTCGAATCTCGTTTAATATGATGTAGATGTATATAGATGCAAGACACTACATGTGAAGTGTGAGATTGCAAAATTACTTTAACAATCATACCAATCAATTTTGCCCATATAATGCCAAAAATTATATCTATATCCAAGTCCACCGACTCTTAGTATAACTTTCAACTTTTCTAATTACTCTCATTATTTTTAACACCTTGCATTGGCAAAACAACATGGTATGACAGTCTATTTTAGGAATCTAATGTTCGGTTGCAATTGAATTAGTAATAGGTCTTAGTATTAAATGAGATTCATTAATAATTTAATGATTGATAAAGTTTAATGATCATAATGCATTAGGTAACTAAATTACACTCAAACATGGGTACTATCACAAATCAAGTTAAATTATGAGCAAAGAAAGAAATGTCTAACACAGGAATCGAAGTTTGAAACGTCTAATCCATGTTGATTTGAAATTTGTGGAAATTTGAATAGCCCAAATGTGTCTCTTATAATGTGAAAATAGTTGATAAAAAATCTTATACTATTATGTCTCGAAATTAGGATCGATGATTAGAAGGACATTTGTCACTAGAAAACTTTAGACGAAATTCAAGGGATAATTTGTCTGGAAAAGAGGCCAAAATAACACTTTGGCAAGTCAAATTTTGCATACAAAAGAGTTTTGGATAAAAAAACAAAGAGGACAGAAAAGCGAAGAAAGTACTCACATTGTCATTGCTCTTTATCTTTTGTTTTTTGTATTGATTTTTTGGTACGTTAATTAGATATACAAATAAACCCCTTCACATATCTGTTATGGAACATTGTCTCTTAACACCACACAGTTATTTGAATGAAAAATTGCAACATCTACGTCAGGGCCGAAATTAAGGTTCCACTGCAATTTTTGGGCGTTGAAAAGTAGGATTAACTCCGATGAAACTGTCGTCAGTTTAATAGAATTTTTTTTAAAAAGTAATTTAATAGGTCCACATATCACAAGAATTTTATTTCACCTTTTCGAATGGAATGGAATTACCCCCATAAAGAGAAAGTTATTGATACTGTTCATCTTTGCCAGGATTTTGCTAATCCCAACTCATGAAAAAATGGCCTTGCATCAGAAATTTACCGCACTTTATTTGGAGCCAAAGTTAAGGTCTTATCATGTGTTTTGAATTTTGAATAGTATATTTAATCCCAATAAATTACCGTATTTAAAAAGACTAGAGCTAATCCAGTGAAAAATGTTTTTTTTTTTTTTTTTTTAATGGTATTGGGGTATGTTACGATTGGAGTTGAAGAATCTACAACAACTTGTGAAGAATCTACAACAACTTAAATCATTTCAAATGTTTTTTTGGACACCTAATTTGTCTTTTTGAAAAAGTAATTTAATAGGGTCCACAAATCACAAGAATTTCATCTCACCTTTTCCAATGGAATGGAATTACCCCCATATAGGGAAAGGTGTTATTGATACTCATCTTTGTCAGGATTAGGCTAATCCCAACCCGTGAAAAACTATCCAAACCTGGGTTTTGCGTATTCTCGTACTAATTTAATCTTATCTCACTCTCTCTTTTCTCCCTCCTAACCTCACAGTAAAGTTTAAATAGGAGACATAAGCTTAAATAAGACAATCATATTTTCTTAAATCTCACCATCTTGGTGATGGTTTATTTTAGAATGAAATCTATAATATAAAATAGGGTAGGTTTTAATAAGTTGGTTTCAAATAGACTCATTCAATGATCACTAATATCCCTCTGAAAATCATTCACATTGCACCGTACTTTTAGACACGATTTATCCCTAATAAAACTGATAAGCCTCATCATTTTACATAGAAAATTTCTATTTTGTTTGAAAATTCTAGTTGTATAAGATTACTCTGCATATCAAATTCACTCCGATAAACAAATCAAGAGACAAGTTTACAAACTCAAAAGTTTTGAGTAGGAGATTTTTTTTTGGGGTCACTTGTAGAGATTGAATTAGATACTCTAAGAAATCCAAATATCTATAAACAAAAACCATTAAGAAGGAAAACGATGAGGTTTAGGACCACTTTCAGGCCACTATAATAAATCGAAGATACCACTGCATGAAAATGATGAATCATATCTGAAACTAGTTTCATTGTCTAACTAATAAGGATGTGGCTTGGGTATCCAGATCGTTGTCATACAAGCACTGGCGGGGGCCTGGGGCCTAGGCCCACCCTCACATTTTGTAATTTTTTTTTCTAAGTATATACATATATCATTTTGTTAAAAAAAATTTAAAATAATTTTATTGTGTCCATCATAATATTTTTGTATAAGTTTACACATGATATTGGATATATTTTGAACATATTGAAACTCATTTTGTAATTTTTTTTAGAAAAAATTACAATCTTCTGTAAATATTGGATCAAAAATAGGATTAATATGTGATAAAAATATAGAATTGTTTTATAACTTTATAAGAAACATGATTATAAAATAAAGTAAAAAAATCCATTTGAACTTGAAAAAATTCAAATATAAACACAATAATCTTATTAGATTACTCGCATAAAATAAAAATAAAAAAGATGCTAAGAAAGCTAGGGAGATAAAAATATACAATAGTGATTGTATAAACCTCATGCAAACTATTTCTGGTCTTTTATATAAAATCTCATGAGATAATAACAATGTTGTCCATATTTCTTTTGTTAATTTTCAACATCTTTTTACTTAGGATTCTTGCTTGGCGACTTTACAACCGGTCTTTACTTTCATGTTTAGTGTATTTTATTGTGGTAGAGTTTTTTTTTTAAATTGATATATTTTTTGGGTATTAATTAATAATTTTTGTTGTTTTTAATCTAAATTTAATTATAAAATGACTTGTAATTGGTCTATAATAGATTTTTAATTTTCAACAACTGACTTTAGTTGAAAAATATGAATTTTATTTTTGATAACTAGAAAGTAAAGATTTAATACCGGAAAAATACATTTGGATCCCTTACTGGGACTGAGGCACTCATGTAATAAACCTAACAGAATATGCAGTGAATCCAAACTCTAACATACCCAAACCTTGTTAATCATTCAGTCAAACTTGTCATTCACCTTCACGTACACGGTGGTAGACCCCAATCCGTAGCTCTTACTCACTGCAAAGGTGGGCCCCAGGTTTCGGTGCTTTTCAGACCCTCCACATGTTCTCCATCAAATGGCGGTGAAACCATCACAGTTCTCACAGTCACCCACCGCCACGCATTAACACCACCCACCAACAGCCGCTAGTAACACCGAAAACCCGGTCCAAACCAACAGGTCAAACCTCCGCCGAACCGGTCAATCACCACCTCATCGGTTTCTCAACTTCCCCATACACAGCTCTCCACGTGTCCACCTATTATTGGTTCTTCTCAAGAATCCAATGGCAATCTTTCCCTTATAAAATCAATGCTACCGTTAGCTCCATTCCTCACTCGTCTCTTCAGCAACGCAAATGGCGCGAAAATCTTGCAATGTTCCGTCACTTTCTCTCACTTTCTCGATCATTTCCCTGCTTCTCCACTCTACCCCTTTCGCCGTCGGCCATGACTACCACGACGCCCTGAGAAAAAGCATTCTCTTCTTCGAAGGCCAACGTTCCGGCAAACTCCCACCGGACCAACGTGTAAGATGGCGCAGAGACTCTGCATTGCACGACGGAGCCACTGCCGGAGTACACCACCAAACACCCTTTTCTCTTTCTTTCTTTAGTTCCTTCTTTTACACTCACATTCTTTGGATAGTGAGTAATGCCCTTTTTTCTGTGTTTGTGTTTCTCAGGTGGACTTAACCGGAGGCTACTACGACGCCGGAGACAACATAAAATTTGGTTTTCCAATGGCTTTCACGGCCACATTGCTCTCATGGAGCATTATAGACTTTGGTAGGAACATGGGCTCTGAGCTAGGGAACGCCCTGAGAGCGGTGAAGTGGGCGACGGACTATCTACTGAAGGCTACGGCAGTAGACGGCGTGGTTTTCGTTCAGGTGGGTGATCCTTATTCGGACCATAACTGTTGGGAGAGACCAGAGGACATGGATACTCTGAGGACGGCCTACAAGATTGATCGCGATCGGCCGGGATCAGACGTCGCCGGCGAGACCGCCGCTGCTTTGGCCGCCGCGTCCATTGTGTTTAGGTCACGTGACCCTGCTTACTCAAGCCTTCTCCTCGATCGTGCCGTTAAAGTAAGCTGTCCTCTCTACCAATTCCCAATCCCTTTTCTCTCTCATGCTAGCCTTTTTATTTTTTTTTTTAATTTTTATTCTAAGGAACTAACGTAGTTGCAATTACATTGTTTGCCCATTCATTTTCTTACTTGCGACTATATGACTGAAATTATTTATAATTGCTCAAAATTTTTTAATATTCTAGAATTATCTAATCACAATATTTGCACCCGTAGTTATAACATAAACTTGAGATGTACATATTCCGTAAATTACGTAAATTTGAAATATACATGCTCGATGAACCACGCATGGCTTTTCAATCTTTGTTGAGAGCGTTTCAAGACTCGCGACCTTAATGTAGTAACTCTTATGATATTTTCATTCGAATTAACATCTATATGATTTTCATTTTTGTATTTTCCCCCATATTTTCTTTTATAAACTTTTTTTTGTACCATAGAATCTAATCTTTACTTCATTTAGAATAATATACATCTCAGTGACTTTCTGTTAGAAAGTCTACCTTGACCTAAGTTAGTTTTAATAATGACTTGGTCATTAATCCTTATTAAATACCACTATCCTAACGGTATTATTGTTTTATTTTATGTGTTGAATCATGGTACTTCAAAGCTATTTTTTAGTATTATGTATTTTTTTTAATCAAAGTATGACACGTGGAAACTCATTTTATTATATTAATTTATTTTTATTGCAAGACATGCTCTTCCACGTGGCATGTATAAAACCTAATTTATTCTTTTTAATATTTTCAATGAGAAATTGAATGACTGAAAATTGGGTTTTTTTTGTAGGTCTTCGAGTTTGCTGACAACCACCGGGGTGCATACAGCAGTAGCCTGCACTCTGCCGTTTGCCCTTTCTACTGTGACGTCAATGGTTACCAGGTAGTAAAAAAGTACAGAAAATAAATAATTTTTTTTGAAGGAGTTGTTTCATAATTCCTATAAAACATTACTGGACATGCATAGCCGTTGATTCTGCTGATCAGGTGGGTGGTTGTTATATACTAATACTGTAGGATGAGTTGCTGTGGGGAGCTGCATGGTTGCATAAGGCAACGAGAAGGCGCGAATACAGAGAATATATAGTGAGAAACGAGGTGGTTTTGAGAGCAGGGGACACTATTAATGAATTTGGTTGGGATAACAAGCATGCTGGGATTAATATACTCATTTCCAAGGTTAGTCTCCACTTATTCCGGAATTAATGAAACCCCGGAATATTGAAACATTTCCTAATTAATTCTACTTGTACCCGCTGCTGTACCTTTTCAAATCTGTATCTCTACTTATGCCCTCTTTAATTTTAGTATTCTTATTGTCTTGTGTATTTTGTTCTCACTCAGGAACTTTGGGAGTTATTAATAAAATACCTGTCAATCACATGGTGTAGAATGAGAAGATCTTGGTTGTTTAATGGAAATCCATTGAGGGTCCTAGTACGAATTGGGTTCTCATTGGTTAAAATAATTGCGAGGATAAAAGTTTAAAGGGTAGGATTGAAGGGGAGCAAATATTTGATATAAACATTATATCATGTCAATATTGTTACGTAGTCGTCTAAATAAGAAAAGTAGACATCTCTCATTCAATTAACTATTCCTTCCATGTAATATATTAATCATCCATGTAAAAAACAATAGAGTCGCCTTATCTACTTGTATATTGGACATTAAGCCATTATACTAAGATATAATGGTGACGTGATATAACTGTTACACTCAAGGGTAGGTCTTGTGTTTTAGTCATTTAATTTTTAAAATTTGTTTACCCATATTCTATCCAATTATAGTCATGTAGTCGCGTTAGTATGATGCTAGATTCATTGCATTATTGGTTTATTTTGTATATTTATCAAGATTCACGAGTCTATCAACTTTACACGTTATGACCAGGATATTTTTATATCAATTTTGTATTGGAATAATGGATAAGTTCCAACCAAGTTAGTAGTTTAGGTTGTGGGTCTCATGTGAGTTGATTTTTGCTGACAAACACCTATCAGGGTACGTACCCATTTCTAGTGGGAAAAAAAAGGTCCTTAATTTATAGGGTAGTTGTCCTTTCTAGCAGAGTGACCTAGATCAGGTGGAGTTATGAAGCAGCGTATGTTTTGGGTACTGTGGTTATGTGGGTCCAGGATCAGTGAGTTTTCTGTTACCTGCATGTGCAAAAAGGTGCAGAACGACAGACAGTTCTTTCCCATACTCGGCTATTATTTCACTTGTTCTGTTCATTTACTTTTGCTCAGAAATTGATTGCGACTTCTCTCATTGCTTTTTCACCTTTTTAATCACATCTCTCCAAGGAGTTGCATTTATAGATTCTATTAACGAAACATCTATTTATTTTTGCAATCAAAATATTTATTATTTCTGTGAAATTTTTGACAGGAAGTGTTGATGGGAAAAGCAGATGATCTAAAATCCTTTCAGATCAATGCAGATGGTTTCATCTGCTCTTTGTTGCCTGGAATTTCTCATCCTCAAGTTCAATATTCTCCGGGTATGCTCATAATTTCCTTTCCCCCCTCCCTTTCGGGTATTCTGATAATTTTCTCGTGATGGTGTTCTCGCATTACTGTTTTTTTGGAACAAGATATGTGTGGTATGAATACAGGATAGTCACACAGGTCACGACAAGTCAAGTGTTTTTTTTTCAAAAAAAGATATGCACGTTACAAATATACGATACTCACGCAGTTCGTCACAAGTCGAAACTGTACGTAACTCAAAAAGCATCTAACTCTTAGAGGGTTCACATTATTGTCCACTTAACTCTCTCTTTTGTGCAGAAAGAAAAAAAGATGTCTAGCTATTAGGGAAAGAGAGTGCTAAATCTTAGCTATTTTCTTGAATAAAGTTTCCAATAATTTTCTTTTCCTATTTGCAAAAGGTGGATTGATCTTCAAGGCTGGAGGAAGTAACATGCAGCATGTAACATCCCTATCTTTTCTGCTTCTGGCATACTCTAATTATCTAAGCCATGCCAATCATGCCGTGCCTTGTGGCGAGACCTCGGCCTCCCCTGCTCTCCTCAAACGATTGGCCAAGCATCAGGTATCCCCAAAACTTTACTTTTTTTTTTTTTTTTCAAATAATAAAGGAGACTGAAGGTCAAACCCAAAACGTGAGGGTTAAATACATATAAAAAGTATTTGATGGAGGAGGAGGGCATAGAGTTTTTAATACAGTCTGTATATTCCATCCACATCACTATCAGATTTGGGAACCATCCCCAAAATCAGACAAACATAAGGGCGTATAACTTGTTGTTTTGTTTATGATATGTGGTTGTTACCATAAGGTTTGAAATGGTCCATGGTGTTATGGTCCAGGCATAACATACGGGTAGATTCAAATTTCGTAATATAAGAAAAGGTTGGGAAGATCATCTATCAATCAAGAGATGTAACTATACACACGTCTCGGAGACTGAAAATAAAAGATCGTACTCCGTGCATAAGATTTCATTTAGTAACTCTTATTGTCATTTTGGAGAGGCTAATTCCTGAACGTGAATACGCAAATAGAAAGTAACGAAAGTAAGAGAATAGATTTGAATACGTTATCGACAATATTATAGATTGTTGTCGAAACTCGAATTTAGTAACAAGCGAAACAGTAAAATAGATTTGTTGCTCATGTATCTACTAACATACAGAGTAATTTGATGTGTTTTTTGTTGGGCCTACCAGGTGGACTACATTCTTGGGGATAATCCACTTAAAATGTCGTACATGGTGGGGTATGGTGATCGTTATCCGCGGAGGATTCACCACAGGGCCAGTTCTCTTCCCTCCGTGGTGGCCCACCCGGCCCACATAGGCTGTAAAGCAGGCTCTCGTTACTATCTAAGTCCAAATCCAAACCCCAATCTGTTGGTTGGAGCTGTTGTTGGTGGGCCCAACAGTACTGATGCCTTCCCTGACTCAAGGCCCTTCTTTCAGGAGTCAGAGCCCACAACATATATAAATGCACCGTTGGTGGGCCTTCTGGCATACTTTTCAGCCCACCCTTGATTTCATTGCAGAATGTAAAAGAGAGAATGTAGTGGTGGGCAAAGGTCACCCTATCTATCATTGTACTAGATTCCAATTGTTCCTATCCATTGAATGAAAGAAAAGTAGTATGTCAATGTTTCCAACTTGCAAATGTGTGTGTTAATGCCTTGAATTGGATTGATATTGCAAGTAACCTACCTATGGTTCAAATGGGAAGATCTCATCGGTATGTTACCTCGAGTTTTTAAGTTTGAGATTCAATTGATCAGACGCGCATGCTTTAAGAGCAACTTGTTTGCGTTTTAATCACAAACTAAGAGAATTTGATTAAGAAGCCTTTTTGGATATAGAAAACATGGCTCGATTACTCAATTTAACTATAGTGTTGAATTCCTAGTGTGTAGCATCAATTGAGATTTTGAGATAATATAAAATTGAATGAATGATTATTATTTCTGCAATATGTTTGGAAAAAGAAAGTAAACTTGAAAATAAGTTTTTAAACAAATAATTTAGGGTAAAACATTCCTTTGGTTGGTGAGCAGCCATGGGCCCCATGGATAAGAGACCTGTTATGTCACATGGTGGGGATGGGGCACACATAATTATACTCCAAAAAGCACTTGAAATTGAAAAAGCTTGGCGTTGTACCTCGGCATGTGACTTACATGATTGCATAACGGGTCACACATTAAGGTCTCATTTTGTCCAAAATTTTTCATCCTAATGGGGCTTTTGAGTTTGAAGATCAACAATGGCCTAATAGCTCTGCAGTCAGTTGTTGGATTATTTGACCACGGGTTCAAACTTCACCAATTTCCTCCTCTAGAATAATTTTAAAAAAATAGAGATTTGAAATGGTCAATCGTACGTGTGAGTGAATGTAGGTGTCCATGCCCTTCCATTCTAGGTCTTAGTGCCTTTGCCAAGGAGTTCTTATTATTGGCTTCTAGTGAAAATCGTAGTTCAAAAACACGATTTAGTATTATAAACGGAAGCACACCTTCAAAATGTTTTGGAAACACCCTTTCGGTAACAACTTGGGAGTGTGTTTTTGTACCATACTTTCATAAAAATAACAATAGTTTGGTAAATATTTTTTTTTATTTTTTCGCTAATTAAAAAGGGTTCAAGGGACTACTGATTAGCCATGAAATATACATAATTATTATACATTGGTTAATTACATTATTTTTAGATTTGAACATGCTCAAATGATAGGTTTTCAAGTTTTATGCCTATAATGGAATTAGGGCTTAACTATGTTTTTACAGGGAAAAATAATACTTATTAGTAATTTACCCTGGAATTAAAAGAATTAGTATTGCATAGGTGGGTCTGTTGAAACATACTTTCTTTCCTTGTTCTCATCTAGTATATTTGAACAAATACTTATTAAACACTTTCTTCAAACGCTGTTTTATCATTTACCATATATTTTATATTGCAAGAGTTGTTGTCTTATTGTGCTAAAAAATTTCAAATATTAATAACATTTTTATTTTTTATATTTTTTTTGTGGGGGAGAGGGAGGAGAGAAGGGGCTTAAACCCTTGACCTCAACAAGGTAAAATTTTCATAAGTCAATGAGTACCATTAGACTAAAGGCATGTTGATTAATAATATTTTTTTTGTCAAAAACTTTTATCTAATTTTCATGAGCAACAACTATGGACTCAATATCAGTTTGTCCCTTTAATGGTTATATTTTTCACATTATCCTCTCAACTATTTAATTGATTTCACATTGTTTTAAATGAAAATGTCCATTATATTTTAGATGAAAACTACCCATGTGTCTAGAGCAAAGTGAAACAAAACATAAAGTTCGAAGGACAAAATATGAAAGTAACATAATTTTTTTATTGTCAAATTCGTAAAAGGCGTTAATAATTTGTGTAATGTAAAACTAACAAGTCGTAATCCGTGCCTAAGGCCACGATGCAATGTGAATGGTTTTAAGTGGAATGTTGGTGGCCGTTAGATGAGTCTATTTAAAATTGTCGAATGAGCTTATTGAAATCTGTTCTGTTTTATATAAAACTAATAACATAGTTGAAGATACAATGTGAGAAACATAATAGTCGAAAGAGAAATGTAATAGCTGATGGGGTCCAAATGTAATTTTTCCTTTTTTTTTTTTAGTTGCTGATGATGATCAAATTAAACTCCAAGTTGAATAATTCTTCACATTTAAGATGATGATCTAGAAACAAAAACTTATTATCCTCCTTTGTTGAAGCCTCATAGCGGCCAATGTAATCAGGAGGGTAGTTCTGATAATGATGCATTGAAGTCTTTGGCATCAGCCAAGAACTATAATTCCAAAAATGACCAACAGCGACTAAATACACAAGTTTTGAACCACTGACACACACGGGAAGAAATACAGAAGATTTTTCAATCAATGTTTTTTAATGCTGAGGGTGGGCAATGTTAGAAGGTACCTTGAAGTCTAACATAAAGTTACGTGCTTTTAATTTATGTAAGAGTTGGTTGCAACGATCTACGTGTCGTATAATTTAAAGTCGTGTTATTCATCATTAATTTGGAAGGCACAAAGACATATTAGTCATATCGTCGTAGCGTAAGATCGGCTGATTCACTCGAAACGTTAAATAGAAGGCCCAATATTTTTTAAAAAAATATTCTAAAAAATTAATATTCATGTATTATCTCAACAAAATGCATTACTCAATAGATTAGACATAGTAAAATATGATTGTAAGGGTTCTACCGAGGATATTTATTATCATCTATGTTTAATATAAGCATTTAAGACTAACTTGAGCCATGCAATAATTATTAGTACGTGGTTTAAAATTAAAAAAACAACAAAAAAAAATATGTATGTATAAATTGTAAATATGATATATACATTAGATCCCAAAACTCCTAAATACAAATATCATATTAATGTGAATATAAATACAGCTAATTTATAGTTTCAAAAAATTATAAAAAATACAAAAAAAAAATTCTATTTAATGTAGATCTAATATTCTAGTTACAAAAATATTTTTTCCATTATGTATGTGAAATTATTAAATCTTCCACAACACATATAAAACATAACTTCAAAGAGTATTAATTTAATAGTTTAAGTCCTAACTAAATTACAATTAAAGAAAACAACAACAAAATAAAAATTAGGACACAACATAAAATAAAACCAGCACAGTGGGAGTGTGTGTAGACCTAAAAAATAAAAGAATATTCGGCTTTGGTCGGATAAAGTGGGTCCCAGTTTGAGACTTATGGTGTATTTGGTACGGTGGTTAGAAAAATAAAGGTTAAAAAGTGAGAATAATACACTTCCGATTCTTCAATGGAAGAATCATTTTTTTTCCTCTTTTAGGTTTGATAGAAAGGATAAAAATTATGGCGAATTGATTTTTTTGGATTTGGTATTATAAAAAAATTGAAGGATAGAAGTTATAGATGCTTATTTTATCATTATATTTATATATAAAATTAATATGCACATAATATGTAATTGATAAATATGATATATACATATATTAGAAGGTATAAAGGTAAATAACATATATTTCAACACGCATTTTTAATTTTTCACCTATTTTTTCTCTCAATTTTGAATGGATAAATTTTTGTCAATTAAAAAAAAAGGAGAATTACACCTAAACCCCTTAAGGTTTGTCACTTAATCACTCAGTCTCCCTGACATTTGAAATATTACATACAGACCTCCTAAAGTCTATACGTGCGTAACACTTAGACCCTTGTTGTAAATATATCCGTTAATTAGCTACACTAAGATTCCCTGAAGTTTATAAATATATAATACTTAAACACTTTAAGTTTAAAATATTATACTTAGACAAAAAATACTCCAATCAAATATAGAATATTAAATATTTTAAATTTTACAATGAAAATTTATGTTCTATTATATCATTTATTGAAATGAAATTAAAAATAAAAAATTGTAATTAGTATACAATTATATTATCTATTCGAATAAAACAAAAAAAATCAAATAAAGGGTCTAAGTCATTCATAATAGAACATGTATTTTATATCCAAAATTCATGTTTTATTATGTCATTTATTGAAATAAAATCAAAAATAAAAGTCTATTTTTTTTAAAAAAATCATAGTTAGAATAAAACTAAAAAATTAAACAAGCGCTCAAACTATAATTGATACAATATCTTTTAATTTTAATTGGGGTAGTTTGATATTTTAATTTGGTCATTTAAACAATCAAATTAAATTCCAATAGATAATATAATTGTATACTAATTACGATTTTTTAAGAAAAAAATTGAATTTTTATTTTTAATTTTATTTCAATAAATGATACAATAGAATATGAATTTTTGTTGTAAAATTTAAAATATTTGATATTTTATTTTTGATTGCACTATTTTTTATCTAAGTATTATATATCTATAAACGTCCTGAGTGGGTCTAAGTATAAACTTTCAGGTGAGAATTTTAAACATACACCGCCTTGCTTGAATTTTCGAAGTTTAGAAAAATCTGTTCATGGTGGCCTGTATCTTCTTCCACCAAAATCTGTGGGTTGGGTTGAGGTGTGTTAGAAAAAGTCTGTATTGTCGTTGAAACTTCGTCACACCTAGCAGCCTTGTTCTTGCTTAGTTTGTATTTCAACGGTAGAAATAAGAATTTGAAAAATTAGTTGGAATCATAGAGTATTTGGGTTGAGGTGTCTCAGACGTTGCTCAGAAAACCTACTATCAATTCCTACCTGTTCAAACAAATGACAAAGAAACACCATCCTTCCGCCTTGTTTGAAGTTTCAAAGAGATAGAGAGTTTTCTTAATGGTGGTCGATTATTGAACATTGACTCGTTCTTATTCACCTCTGATTTTTTGTGTATATATTTTAAGGTGTATCATCTGTAAATCACCAATCCAAAAACCCTCCATCCTTCCTAATTCTCATCTCTCTCTGTGATCATTAGTATCTTCTTTCGTCTATTGGAAACATTTATTGTTGAATTATGGAGGACTACACAGGCACAGCCACAAAGTTTCCAACAACTTCAGCACCACCACCACCACCACCACCGAATGGCGAACCAGTCACTGTCTTTCCGGTGAACTCCCCGAACCACAACCATATTAACTACTTCCAAGCCCCTCCTCAGAATCAACCCAGTACTCCAGCCGAGTGGTCGACCGGCTTATATGACAGCTACTCCAATTGCTCGAACTGCGAGTTGAAAGTTTCAGACGATCTTTACTATGGTCGTAGCATAACTATGCTCTGCTGCATTTAAAAGCCTATATGCCATTTTGTAACTTTTTTTAAAGTAATTTTCTAAGAAAACAAAATAATTTGGTAAAAAAAAAAATTAAGAAAAACATTAAACAAAATTACTAAAAAATTTAATAACGATACCTTTATTTCTAATATGCATATTTAATTTCATTCTTACAGGTTGCTTATCATGTTGCTGTCCATGTATTACTTTCGGACAAATCGCAGAGATTGTTGACAAAGGATCACCTCGTAAGCATGAGAGATTATTATGAACTATGTTGAATTTGAAGACTTTGTTTTTGATAAAAAACAATATTAATGTCAATGATATTGTGTTGTAGCTTGTGTTGTGAGTGGGGCTTTATACGCACTATTGCAAACTCTCACCTGCTGTGGTGCATGCTTGTACTCTGCCATCTACCGTTCCAAGATGAGGAAGCAGTACATGTTGCCTGAAAGCCCTTGTGGAGATTGTCTTGTTCATTGCTGTTGCGAGCCCTGTGCTTTGGATCAAGAGTACCGTGAGCTCCAAAACCGTGGCTTTGACATGTCCCTTGGTAAACATCTCTCTCTCTCTCTCTCTCTCTCTCCCCTCCCCTTGAAAATGCTAGAAATGAAGGATTTTGCAGCGTTGGTTAATTAAAGAATCCTCTTAGACCCGTGTATAGTAAAACATGTGACTTTCACGGGTCCGATTACTCTTTGCCGTCAAATCTCTTTCTCCCCCTCCTTGCTACATCCACTCGTTTTTATATGCATATGAACAAATTACACTTAGACCCTCTTAATTGTATCCTTTATTTCACATTTTTCTCATAACCACACATTATATCATATTTCACCTTAAACTAGAAGTTTGAGTTTCACACTGCCCCAATTGTTAACTTGTTCCATTTTTCAGCAAATCAGAGGGAATTTGTAATTCTATATTGCATAAAGAGTGATACATTCCCCAGTTATGCAAAACTCCATGTTTACCTTGATTTGTCGTGAAAAAATAAGAAAAATTTCACGATTGGGAAATGCAAAATTTAAACTAATTAAACTATCATGTGAGAAAGCGAATAGTTTAAAGGATAGTGCCAAATGAAAGGCATAATTTAAAGGATCTAAGTTTAATTTATTTAAAGTGAACCCTACATGCATACTTTGACTTTTTGTTGATGAGATTTTGTTTGTTCATGTAAAATTATTTAGGATGGAAAGGAAACATGGAGAAACAAAATCGTGGAGTGGAAATGGCACCGGCTGTTCAAGGAGGAATGACGCGATAAATTGGGTGACCCGATCCATTCGAGTTTTGGGATCCCCTTCCTCTCATCCCTCCCAGTTCTAATTCAAGAAAGTGTCAACTTCAGAGTCTTTTTTCAAAATAAACTCTTTATTTTTCTCTTATTCGAACGGTTTTTACAATGAAATTACATTTCATATTGAGCTTCAATTATACTCTGGTGGGATGGGATGACTCCTATTAGCTCCTCTCCCCCCAACACCCAAAATAAAGTAGTTGACCCCCTTGGCGGGTTCAACTGCCAGTGTCTTTGTATGATATCATAATGTTTTTTTATTTTTTTTACATTTGGAAATTTTTTTTTTTGATGCATGATCTACTTGTAGCTCTTTTATGGGCATGATTTTGTCCATTGATTTACCGTTTCATATTTGCGCAAAGTAATGTTGCATTTGACAAATAAATTGTTTTCCCAAATAAAAGAACTCGTGAGAAAATTACACATAAATTGCTTAATCGTTGGCAAATTTATTTTAAAAGTTCAGTATATTAAAATTAATGCCCTTGAAATTTTTATTTGATTTATATTTGGTAAATTGCTATTTTTAATTAAGAGTAAAAGTATAATTTGTTCTTAGAAGTTTTTGAGTAAACAAAAATGTTTTTAATGTTACGGGGCCGAGACATAAGATTCCTTACCCAACGACTAGGGAAAAAAATACCAAAAAAAAAAAACCTTGTTAACACAGGCTCCACACAAAACATTAAATACATAACATGATGAGTAATGCCACATGAATTTAAAAAAAAAATTTAATAACTACAGCTATTGAATAGATAGTAAGTTTCAATAAATATTGGGACTTATATTAAAATCAATGGTTATAATTATCAAATCTATTTTTTAAATAAATTTCTTAAGTTCATATAACATTACTCTAAAATGATTGAGAAAGCCTGCAATTGTGTTGGGTTGTGTCGATTCATGTTAAGTCTTACTAGATTCGTAATAAAAGTCACTCAACTTGTGTACGACTCATTGATAAACGGATGCAAATTGCAAATTCGAACATTATTTGTTTACTAAACGAGCTGCACAACATGACCCATTTTACTTGTTAATTCTAAAACACTAAAAAATTCTAACTAAGGCCTAATTTTATTACAAATTAAACTCCAAGTAGAATGATTCTTCACATTTAAGATGATGATCTAGAAACAAAAAACTTGTAATCCTCCTTTGTTGAAGCCTCATAACGGTCAATGTAATCAAGAGGTTACTTGTAATAATGATGCATTGAAATCTTTGGCATTAGCCAAGAACTTTAATTCCAAAAAAAAACTACGGGTGACTAAATACACAAGTTTTGAACCACCGATACACAAGTGAAGAAATACCAGAGATTTTTCGATCAATGTTTTTTAAGGGTGAGGGTGGGCAATGTTAGAAGGTACCTTGAAATCTAACTCGTAAACTTAACATGTTTTTAATGCATGTAGAAGTTGGTTGCAATGATCTACGTGTTGTATAATTCAAAATTCTGCTCTTGATCATCAATTCGGAGGGTGTTAAGATATATTTGTCACATCATCGCAGTGCAAGATTGGTTGATTCAGTCAAAACGTTAAATAGAAGGCCCAATTTTTTTTAAAAAAATATTCTAAAAAATTAATATTCATGCATTATATCAACAAAATGCATTACTCACTAGATTAAACATAGTAAAATATGATTATAAGGGTTCTACCGAGAATATTTATTATTATCTATGTTCAATATAAGCATTTAAGACTAAATTGAGCCATGCAATAAGTATTAGTATGTGGTTTAAAATTAAAAAAACAACAAACAATATGTATGTATAAATTGTAAATATGATATATACATTAGATCCCAAAACTACTAAATACAAATATCATATGAATGTGAATACATCAAATTTATAGTTTCAAAAATTTATAAAAAATACAAAAAAAAATTCTATTTAATGTAGATATAATATTCTAATTACAAAAATATTTTTTCCAAGTGAAATTATTAAATCTTCCCCAACACATATAAAACAAACCTTCAAAGAGTATTAATTTAATAGTTTAAGTCCTAACTAAATTATAATTAAAGAAAACAACAACAAAATAAAAATTAGGACACAACATAAAATAAAACCAACACGGTGGGAGAGTGTGAAGACCTAAAAAATTTAAAATATTTCACTTGAGAGCTATGATACAATAAATTTCTAAAATATTGAATTTTTAATTTAAAAATAATAATTTTTAAATTGAATTTTTATTTTTAATTTTATTTCAATAAATGATACAATAGAACATGAATTTTGGTTGTAAAATTTAAAATATTTAATATTTTATCTTTGATTTCAGTATTTTTTTGTCTAAATATAATATTTTAAATTTTAAGGGTTTAAGTATTATATACCTATAAACTTCATGGGGGTCTAAGTTTAATTTACTAACTGATATATCTACAACAGGGCCTAAGTGTTATGCGCATACAAACCTCAGTGGATCCGTATGTAATATTTCAAATGTCAGGAGGTCTCAGTGATTAAGTGACAAACCTCAGGAGGTCTAGATAAAATTCTTTCTAAAAAAAAAATTAATCTATCTACTTTTCCATCTTTTTTATTTTTTTTCTTACTAAATATATTATTTTATTTATCATTCCAACTTTATATTCTTCTAATTTTTCATCATTCTATTTTTTCATCGAACCAAACAAAACAAAACAAAACATAATTTTACTAACTTCCACCAATTGAAGTGTTCCGACTATTACAACTTTCAAATGTAAAAAGTTCCGTATTATTTTTAAAATATCAAGGATTCCCATATAATATTGACAAAATTCACGGATTTTTTTTTGTTTTTTGTCACCTAACAAAAGAAATATTTTTTGCGTGTCTATCCCTGTTACAGACTGTGAGGCGATGAAGTGGTAGAAAAGTCTCAGACGTTGCTCAGAAAATGACAAACAAACACCGTCATTACGCGTTGTTTGAAGTTTCAAAGTGGTAGAGTTTTCTTAATGGTGGTGGGCTATTAACTTATTAAACATTGACTCGTTCTTATTCACTTCTGATTTTTTGTGTATATATTTTAAGGTATATCATATGTAAATCACCAATTCAAAAACCCTCCCTCCTTTCTAATTCTAAACTCTCTCTGATCATTAGTATCTTCTTTCGTCTATTGGAAACACTTATTGTTGAATTATGGAGTACTACACAGGCACGGCCACAAAGTCTCCAACACCATCAGCACCACCAACACCATCGTATGGCGAACCAGTCACTGGCTTTCCGGTGAACTCCCCGAACTACAACCATATTAACAACTTCCAAGCCCCTCCTCAGAATCAACCCAGTACTCCAGCCGAGTGGTCGACCGGCTTATGTGACTGCTCCTCCAATTGCTCGAACTGTGAGTTGATATTGTCAGATGATCTTTACTATGGTCGTAGCATAACTATGCTCTGCTGCATTTAAAAGCCTATATGCCATTTTGTAACTTTTTTTAAAGTAATTTTCTAAGAAAACGAAGTAATTTGGTTAAAAAAAATATAAGAAAAACATTAAACAAAATAACTAAAAAATTTAATAACGATACCTTTATTTCTAATATGCATCTTTAATTTCATTTTTACAGGTTGCATAACATGTTGCTGTCCATGTATTACTTTCGGACAAATCGCAGAGATTGTTGACAAAGGATCACCTCGTAAGCATGAGAGATTATTATGCACTATGTTTGAATTTGAAGACTTTGTTTTCGATAAAAAAAAAATTATTAATGTCAATGATATTGTGTTGTAGCTTGTGTTGTGAGTGGGGTTTTATACGCACTATTGCAATATATCACTTGCTGTGGATGCTTGTACTCTTGCATCTACCGTTCCAAGATGAGGAAGCAGTACATGTTGCCTAAAAGCCCTTGTGGAGATTGTCTTGTTCATTGCTGTTGCGAGCCCTGTGCTATGTGTCAAGAGTACCGTGAGCTCCAAAACCGTGGCTTTGACATGTCCCTTGGTAAACATCTCTCTCTCTCTCCCCCCCCCTCCCATTGTAAATGGTAGAAATGAAGGATTTTGCAGCGTTGGTTAATTAAAGAATTCTCTTAGACCCGTGTATAGTAGTAAAAAATGTGACTTTCGCAGGTCTGATTGCTCTTTGCCGTCAAATCTCTCTCTCTCTCTCCCACCGTGCTACATCCACTTGTTTTTGTATGCATATGAACAAATAACACTTAGACCCTCTTAATTGTATCCTTTATTTTGCATTTTTCTCTTCACCACAAATTATTTCATATTTCACCTTAAGCTATTAGTTTGAATTTCACACTGGCCCAATCGTTAACCTGTTCCATTTTTCAGCAAATCAGAGGAAATTTAAAATTCTATAGTGCTTAAAGAGATGTGATAAATCACTCAGTTACGTAGAACTTCGTGTTTCCCTTGATTTATCATGAAAAAATAGAAAAAAAAAATTACGATTGCAAAATGCAAAACTTAAAATAATAATTTAAACTATAATGTGAGGAAACAAATAGTTTAAGGGATGATGCCAAATGAAAGGCATAATTCAAAGGGTTTAAGTTTAATTTATTTAAAGCGAACCCTACATGCATACTTTGACTTTTTATTTATTAGATTTTGTTTGTTCATGTAAAATTGTTTAGGATGGGAAGGAAACATGGAGAGACAAAATGGTGGAGTGGAAATGGCACCGGCTGTTCAAGGAGGAATGACGCGATAAATTGGGTGACCCGATCCATTCGAGTTTTTGGATCCCCTTCCTCTCATCCTCTCTCAATTCTAATTCAAGAAAGTATCAACATAAGAGTCTTTTTTTCAAAATAAATTTTTTATTTTTCTCTTATTTGAACAGATTTTGCAAGGAAATTAGATTTCATATTGAACTCCAATTATACTCTAGTGGGATGGGATGACTCCTATTAGCTCTCTCTCCCCCCAACCCCCAAAATAAAGTAGTTGACACCCTTTGCGGGTTGAACTACCAATGTCTTTGTAAGATATCATAACGTTAGTTACTGTGTGTAATTTCATTGTTCATGTACTTTTGTTAGTTGAGTGCTTTTCCTAAGTTTCAAGAAACGCAATATAATATGTAAGCAGGAATAACATTGTGCTTATAGAAGGAGAATTTATGAATGAGCATTTTTTTTTATTTTTTTTACCTTTCGAAATTATTTTTTTTTTATGCATGATCTACTTGTAGCTCTTTTATGGGCATGATTTTGTCCATTGATTTACCGTTTCATATTTGCGCACAATAATGTTGCATTTGACAAATAAATTGTTTTCCTGAATAAAAAAACTCGTGAGAAAATTACACATAAATTGCTTAATCGTTGGCAAATTTATTTTAAAAGTTCAGTAAATTAAAATTAATGCCCTTGAAATTTTTATTTGATTTCTATTTGGTAAATTGCTATTTTTAATTAAGAGTAAAAGTATAATTTGTTCTTAGAAGTTTTTGAGTAGACAAAAATGTTTTTAATGTTTCGGGGCCGAGACAAAAGATTCCTTACCAAAAAAATACATAACACACTCCACACAATACATTAAATACATAACATGATGAGTAATGTTACATGAACTTAAAAAATAAATTTAATAACTACAATCATTGAATAGGTAATAAATTTCAATAAATACTAGGACCCACATTAAAATCAATGGTTATAATTATCAAGTCTATTTTTTAAATAAATGTCTTAAGTTTATGTAACATTACTCTAAAATAATTGAGAAAGCCCGCAATTGCATTGGATGGTGTCGATTCATGTTAAGTCTTACTAGATTTGTAATAAAAATCACTCAACTTGTGTACGACTCATTTATAAACGGAAGCAAATTGCAAATTTGAACATTATTTGTTTATTAAACGAGCAACACAACATGACCCATTTTACTTGTTAATTCTAAAACACTAAAAAATTCTAATTAAAAGGCCTAATTTTATTACAAATTGAGTCATCTATTAAACAAGTAATTGGATAATCGGATGATAAACGGATAATCAAGTGATATACCAATTTATTCAAGGAGTAATAGAGTGAGAACATGTTAAAATACTCAACCCGAACACAACTCGTTTATTATGCAGGTTGGACAGTTCACTCATTGACTACTGAACCAGTTAAGATCAAATTTAAACCCACTATTTTTTGTGTCGGATAATCGGATCGTCTTGAATTTTACCAGTCTAGAAGCACCTCTCGTATTTAGATCCGAAAAAAGGACATGAGCAGAGCCACACAACCCTATCTAGGGGCAATTGCTGTCACTAAACTTTTATTTTTATGATTTTTTTTTATATAAGCTTTAATATACTTTAAATTTGTCCCCACAAAAAAAAAAAAATTCTCATACACTTCAACCTATTTAAACTGTATTAAGTAAATATTATTTAGGTAATAGAATCCCACAACATATGTAGAAGAAATTATTTCTGGCACTCTTTGTTCTTTATATATTGCCCTGTTTCTATCACTATTGTTAATTTGGATGTAATAATATAATATTTTTATCATAAAAACTAGTTGAGATCAATTTTAAAGTAAGATTGTTACTCTATAACCTAGATTCCGATGATTCAAGTCATGAACACATTCTCTCATATGTAGGATAAGATTGTGTACATTTGACCATTTCCATAGTACTAAGAACACGTGCATTGTTTGTTTATTTATTGATTTTCAAACATTTCAATTTCTCTAAAAGGCAATGCTTTTGGACTTAATTTGGTGATTTAGTTTGAAAATCCCATGTATTGTCCTAATTGAATTAGCGTTAAGCTTCAACATTGAATGTAATCCATTTGTTAATCAAATAGTAGCAATTTATTAAGTCTCTAAATTAGTTCACTAAATTCAGTACTGGTGATACTATTATGGTCTAAATTTCCCCTCAGTACTATAAATATTTGGATCCACCCCTAATAAAGGGCTAGTATGCATTAACTATTTTCTGTTGGGTGGGGCTACTCACACCGCTTAAATCTCTTTTTGCACCCAATTTAATTATTTACTTTAAACTATAAGTTCACTGTATTTATCTTCACCTAATGAATTACTAAGTTCACCCCATTTATATTCATTCAATTAAACTATTAAATATATGTCATATAAATCGAAACAAAAATTATAATTGAAGTGAAATTTCAATGTTTTAAGGTGAACAACATTATTTCGAGGTGTTTTGATAACTTTTCATCAATGTCTTTGAAACATTTTGAGGTATTTTAAGATATTTTGGTATATTTGAACTAATATTTTAAAAATAATTATTAATTTTAATTTTGCTTCTGAAATATTTTCTTGCCAACATAATACATCAAAATAAAATTTTAATCATTATCTATTGTGCGTGCACGATCCTGCACAATATAAAAACGAGAACAGATCTCTCCCTTGGTGAACTCGAGTGAGTCAGTTGAGTGACCAACCACGCTGCTTGGAACAGCTTGCGAGGTCCGGTGATAACCTGAAACGGCAGCGGGAGACCCTGGGGGAGCGGAAGAACGATCCAGTAAGGCTGAAGAAAGGTTCCTGGAATAAAGAAGAACAAGTTAGAAGGGCGCCGGAGTGTTTTCCGGCGTATCCCCTCTGACGATCTAGTCAGTCTTTGAGAGAGAGAAAGAAAGAAGAAAACACCGAGTGTGTATTGTAGTAAAGAGTTTTTGTTGCATACCGTCTTGCCTTTTGCAAGGAGTATTTATACCTCAAAAGCTCATGATTGCTGTCAGTGTAGTCAGTAGGTGATCATTAGGTACAGGCAGTGTGCGCACTGATTCTGATGAGGAATGTCTTCTCTTCTTAACTGCTCGGGGTCCCGAGCAATCAATGCTGCGTCATCGGGATGCCGACGGTACAATGAACTCCTCTCGGGGAGGATGTAATAAATGTTCTGTATTAGGAACATTTATTGCCTTTCATTTCCGAGCCTTACCGCATTGAATGCAGTCTCGTCAAGGGAATGGTGTAATTAATCGTTTGTTTTCCCAAGTCGCGTGTCAGCAACGGCATGCGGTTTTTCTGTCTTTGATGTGACATCATATGCCACGCGTCCATCCCCCATTGGCTGTGACCCCTGCATTCCTGTACGTTCTGACACTAATTGTGTAAGACGAGGTCATGATGAATAGCCTAGACTAGCCTAGGCTAATGACCTGTACGTCAATAGCTTATCCTGGAGCAGAGGAGGCGTCCAGGAA